>VWYK01071823.1:0-13837 GCA_013399775.1 Semnornis frantzii | reverse complement strand
GCTGCAGTCCCCATCCCTGGAAGATTTTGAGCAGCCTGTGGAGCTGTGCTTAGGGACATGGTTTGGTGTTGCCCCTGCAGTTCTGGGTGGAAGGTTGGACTGGATGAGCCTGGAGGCCTCTTCCAACAAGATGTGTTCTGTGATTCTGCAACTCCTCCAAACTGCACTGCTATGAATATTGCTCTTAGCACACACAGCAGAGGTCTTGGAGCACCCCAGTCCCAGGTTTCAGACATACATCAGTTTGTCTCTAAATTTCTAGTCAAGCCCATCAGGCTGGTGCAGTTACTCCTTGTGTGCATTTATCTTTCTACCTGCCCTTGTCTCACAATTTTTCATGCTTTTGGCTGCTTTTCAGCCCAGTTTGGAACTGCACTTGTCTCAGCAGTTTTGCACTCTTGTGAGTCTCCTGAAAGCTAGTAGACAAGGAGAGGAGAAAGACTGCAATGGTTTTCCTGCTGGTGAGGCTGCAGTCATTCTTGGGCACTAGAGATTACACCTGAGAGAGAGACTATTGGAAGGTACTTTTGCTAGCACTGGGAACCCATTAAATTCCAGACAATCTAATCACTAGACATAAATTATAGGCAACCAGCACTCAGCAGCTCTACAGCTCATGAACTTCCTCTTCTAAAGAGCTTTAGGGGCCCTCACTGATCACATATTCCATGAAGTTCTAGGGGAGGAAAAAATGCAGCCCTATTTGCACACTCTTGTCTAGCCTAAAACTAGGAGTGGTTGCACCTACTCTGGGGAGCTACAGCTCAACTCTTTCTCCCTTGAACTGCTAATGTGTGCTGGTTTGAGGCTAATTGGAATATTTTGATGAAAAAAAAAATAGATGATAGGCTGTGAAAAGAAAAACACTGGTGACATCTGCTTCACTCATAGGCTTGCTGAGATATATAAAAGCAAGGACACAAACATAGGTAAGACAGAGAGTCTCTGTCAGAGTCTGGTTTTCTCTTCTGCCTGAATTGGTGTAACCCAACTAATCATTCTGTTTCTAACCTCCCTTGCCCATCCTCCAAACTCACCTTGCACGTAAGGCAGACCCTGAGATAAAGTAGAGGGGTGGAAAGAAGGTAGAAGGGTGGTTGGGAGCCCCTCTTGGGGACTCTGATTTCTGGGAGGGGGATTGTGTTTCTGTATCACTTTTAACTTGCATATTTCTGTATATAGCTGTAAATATTTGTTATGTGTTGTAAGTATCTGCTTGTACTTTGTGCTAAGCTGTGAATATAAAGCTTCAGTCCTTAACTTCCAGCTGGCTGAGTCTAGTCTGGGTGATTTTCATAGCGGGAGGGGGCAGGTAGCTCCCAAACCATCACATAATGACACTAAAGGGCAGCTACAGAGATGCTGGTAAAGGGGTCAGAGAGAGCCTTTCTTCAGGAAAACTCTTGGAAGTTTTGTCCTTCAAATGGAGATAGCCTCACTCAGCAGAGCTCACGGTGAGTTGAAAACTACCTGGCCTCAAACTTAGCACAACTAAATGCCATGTGTGGTGGTGTACCCTATGGAGAATTCGTGAATGGGAAAGATGCAGGCACAGATTCCTCTCACTAAGGGACTGGAAGCATAGGGTGGGACAGGCAGGTTAGGGAAGCCTAAGCTGTCTGCACATTGCAAAGGCCAAGGCTGGATGCACTTTAGCTGTTTTAGCCTCATATTGCATGGAGGTATGGAGGAAGCCCAGGTCTCCTCAACTTGGCAATGCCACGGCAATAAGCCACTGCACCTGGAGCAGTCCTACTGCACTGCACAGCCCTGCTTGCAGGTCACAGATTCCCACTGGACTGCATATTTCTGCCCTGCCTTCCAGTATGTAGCAGGGCTATGAGCTGTAGAGCTTACCCTGCAGCAATGATGGCATCCCCAGAGCACAAAAAGGCTTCATGAAGCTTAACACAGACTAACTTACTCCTCTTCTAGGACCTCCCAACAACAACTGAAACCCCCCCCCTCTGAACTCCAGAAGTCCTGAGACCAGCCACTTCTGAGGGAGTTGGGTAGCCTTCCAACACTGAGCTGTCTTCAAAGGCCCTGCTGAATTCTGATGGTGCTGCAGGTGCGCTGCTCTCCCAGAGCAGCAATACTGCCACACATGCAGCCAGGAGAAAGGACCTGGGTTCTTTCCACTTTGCTGCTCTTACCACTGGGACACTGCCAATCCCAGTGGCAAAAGAACTGGGAACTGGAGCAGCCTGAAGGCTGTGTGGCAGTCTCCCACTTGGACTCTCAGCTGTTTAATGATGTTGGTGAGCCCACGGTGCTGTTTTATTTCCCCTTTTTTCTTTCAGCAGTAGCACTAATCACAGTTTTATCTGATCCAGATGCTTATTTTGATGAAACTCATACAAAGAGTTACTGCAAGGGTATCTGGCAGGTACAGAGACTGCAATGAGGCTGATCATAGAATCGTAGAATGGTAAGGTTGGAAGGGACCTGAAAGATCATCCAGTTCCAACCCCCTGCTATAGGCAGGGACACCTCCCACTAGTACAGGTCACTCAAGGTCTCATCCAACCTGGCCTTGAACACCTCCAAGGAGGGAGCAGCCACAACCTCCCTGGGCAACCTGTGCCAGAGTCTCACCACCCTCACTGCAAACAACTTCCTCCTAACATCCCCTTTCAATCTTTCCTCTGCCAGTTTAGACCCATTGCCCCTTGTCCTGGCATTGCAAGACCGTGTCAATAGTCCCTCCCCAGCCTTCCTGTAGCCCCCTGTAGTTACTGGTGTTACCTTTGTGCACCCCTGTGCTTCCAAGGCACCACAACACAGGAAGAAACACTGTTCTTGAGAAAGAGGGAGAAGAAAACTTCTCATAAACAAAGGGGACAAACAGTTCAACACAAACAGCCTGAGCTGCCCAAATGTATACACTTCTCAAACACAACCCCAGGCTTCACAGGGAGTTGCCATTCCCTGTTCTGATGACATGAGCAAAGCCATTGTAGTGCCTTTCCCCAGCTTTGCTGACTCTCCTTCCCTGGCACTCTTTTCAGTTCTGCCACACCAGATTTTCTACTGCAGGCAGCCCTTCAGTCTGCTTATCCTGTGAGGTCCATCAGTCCCTTTGGAAATGGGTGAGAGCTAAAGAACAGAGGATGAAAGAGATGAAGGAGATGAAAGGTGGCAGAAGAGTTCACTGCGTAGGGCGAAGCTGGTTTGGTTAAAGAGATGTGGGTCAGTAAAGCCAGCAGAAGGGATTGCAACATTCATTTAGGAGTTCCTAGGTGAAAAGAAAAAGAGATGAAAATGGGAAAGAAGACAGAGGAAGATGAATGTACAAGGGCAGGGCTCCCAGTTTCCAGAGGACCTCTGGTAAGGTCATTTTTAGTGTTTGCCATTCTGCAGGAAATTATCATATTTCCCCTTGTAATTAGCTGAGCATTAGAATCAAAGCTGCACTACTTCCTTGCAATCTGTTTATTATTCTGGGTTGTGACTTTTTATATGTCTAATGCAATTTTAATGCTTTTATCTTTTACAACAAGACTTGGTTCAGACCAAAATAATCACTGTGTTGACACTTTTTTTTCCTAGCCACTCGAAGCAGGGCTGTTCATTACCGCAGACGCGGCGAGGCTCCCCGGTCCATCGTTAACTCCTACTGTTTTAATTATGAGAAAGGAAAAATATCCTCGGTGGAAGACTTTGTGCACACTCACACTGTAAATACAACTCTTAGCACAAAGCTGAAAAGTACAAACCAAGCAAGTCAGCTGCTAAAGCAAGGTTCTGGTGAAGATCAGATTGTTTTCTTGGCAGACTCTTGGCTCCTCGCCCTGCCAAGCCATTCTCACACCGCTCTAAATCCACTGAAATTAACTTCATCACATCTGCCTGGAGAAGAAAGAAGTCCTTAAAACTGTCCTAACAATGAGTTCAAACCACATCTTCACATCTTAATTTGATGAAGTTCAGGGAAGGAAGTTCTTTACAGTGAGGGGGGTGAGGCACTGGAACAGGTTGTCCAGGGAGATTGTGAAGCACAGAATCACCCAATGTGATCAAAAGATCAATGTGATCAAAGATCACACTGGGTGATTCTGTGCTGTACAACCTCCCTGGAGGTGTTCTAGGTCAGGTTGGCTGAGGCCTTGAGTGACCTGCTCTAGTGGGAGGTGTCCCTGCCTATGGCAGGGGGTTGGAACCAGATGATCCTTGAGGTCCCTTCCAACCTTACCATTCTATGATTCTATGAAATCCTGCCTGACAAACCTGGTGGCCTTCTATGAACAGGTCACAACATGAATAGGTGAGGGGCGAGCAATTGATGGTATTTACCTGGACCTGAGCAAAGTCTTTGACACTGTCCCACACCACATAGAATCACAGAATGGNAGAGCCACCAAGTTTTCTGCAAACCAGGAAATTTGGGATGTTTAAGGTGCTGTGGCTGCCCACACTGTATGTATGGATCCAAATGGGAAAAGCTGGCCCTGGTTCTTTTTCATTCTGAAAGTGGCATAAATACTGCTGTTTCACTTCTCAAAGTGCTAACAGCCACAGTGCAAGGTTCTGCAGCTGGCTCAGGCTAATCTCAGCCACAAACATAAACTGGGCACAGAGTGGGCTGAGAGTAGCCCTGAAGAGAAGGACTTGGGGTTGCTGGTTGCTGAGCAGCTCCCCAGGAGCCAGCAGTGCCCTCATGAAGCCCAGCAGGCAGCTGTGTGCTGGGATGCAACAGGAGGAGTGTGGGCAGCAAGAGAGGGGATTCTGCCCCTTGGTTCTGCTCTGCTGAGACCACACCTCAAATACTGCCTCCAGTTCTGGTGTCCCCAGCCTAAGAGGGACACAGATCTGTTGGAACAAGTGGAGAAGAGGCTACAAAGATGCTCCAGGGGCTGGAACAGCTCTGCTGCGAGGACAGGTTGAGGGAGCTGGGGGTGTGCAGCCTGAAGAAGAGAGACTCTGGGGAGACTTTAGAGCTGCTGTCCAGTACCTGAACGGATCCTACAGGAAGGCTGCAGAGGGACTTTTTACAAGAGTGTCCATCCACAGGACAAGGAGAAATGGATTGAAATTGAAGGAAAAGAGGTTTAGATTGGATCTGAGGAAGAAATTCTTCCCTAGGAGGGTGGCAAGACTCTGGAATGGATTGTCCAGAGAGGCTGTGGATGCCCCTGCCTGGAAATGTTTCATGCCAGGTTGGATGTGGCCTTGAGTGACCTGTGCTAGCTGAGAGGTGTCCCTGCCATGGCAGGGGCTTGGGTTAGATGATCTCTGAGGTCTCTTCCATCCTAAGCCCTTCTATGACTCCAAGGTTCTGTGATAATTAGCTACAAGAAGCTAACATAAGATCAAAAGCCACAATGTTAGGCTGCAGTCTGACAGCTCCTCCAGGGCAAGGTTTCAATAAACACTTTTCTTCCCAAAGCCTGGCAGAGGCAACAGACAAGATAAAGATGCAAACTGAAAGGATTTTTGTTTCGGTTCCTAATCCAGCCCAGAGGCTCACACCTGACTCCAATTAATTTGGTTGCAACCACTAAGTCCNAAGCCACAATGTTAGGCTGCAGTCTGACAGCTCCTCCAGGGCAAGGTTTCAATAAACACTTTTCTTCCCAAAGCCTGGCAGAGGCAACAGACAAGATAAAGATGCAAACTGAAAGGATTTTTGTTTCGGTTCCTAATCCAGCCCAGAGGCTCACACCTGACTCCAATTAATTTGGTTGCAACCACTAAGTCCTGCAGTAGTGGGAAATGTGATTAGACAAATAGGTAAGAAACTCTGGGGACCTTGTTACTGGTCAGAGTTTCCTGCTTATTCATGACTATTGCACAAGAACACTAATAGGAGCAAAGAGAATTCCAAGACCAGCTGGCACTCACTAGCAGTTCACTCTGGCATAATCAAATCACAAATTAAAGTAAGACCAGGACATGAAAAATAGATTTTACCATTGAAACAAATACACAACTGAAAATTGCTTGCACCAGGACATTTGGTTTGGTCCTATCCTCCTTACATTATATTCAGTTCAACTCCTGATTGAGAGAGAAGAGCCACAAGGGTGATCGGAGGGCTGCAGCACCTATCCTGTGAGGACAGGCTGAGAGAGTTGGGGTTGGTCAGTCTGGCAAAGCCTCCCAGGAAACCTTATTGTGGCCTTCCAGTATCTGAAGTGGGGTACAAGAGAGCTGCTGAAGGACTTTTTAGGGTGTCAGGTAGTGATAGGACTGAGGGAAATGGATCCAAGCTGGAGGAGAGGAGATTGGAATAGCTACGGATGTGCCGGAAGGTGTCCAGAGAAGGGCCATGAGAATGCTCAGAGGGTTGGAGCTGCTCTGCTGTGAGGAGAGACTGAGGGAGTTGGGGTTGCTCAGTCTGGAGATGAGAAGGCTCCCAGGTGACCTTCTTGTGGCCTTTCAGTATCTGAAGGGGGTTACAAGAAAGATGGGGAGGGACTTTTTAGGCTATCAGGCAGTGATAGGACTGGGGGGGATAGAACAAAGCTAGAAATGGGTAGATTCAGACTGGATGTTAGGCAGAAGTTCTTCCCCATGAGGGTGGTGAGACACTGGCACAGGTTGCCCAGGGAGGTGATGGAAGCTTCATCCTTGGAGTTTTTTAAGGTCGGGCTGGATGTGGCTGTGAGTAACCTGATCTAGTTGAGGGGTCCCTGCCCATGGCAGGGGTGTTGGAACTGGATGATCCTTGAGGTCCCTTCCAGCCCTGTGATCTAGCAGGCATATCAGTAGGTGCAGTAAAGTCAGGGACAGGCTTCTCCCAAGTATGTTTACAGATAACTGATTCTAGCAGTAACAGCTGGAGCAAGAGTGACCATTCCCAACAACTCACTGCAGAATTATTTTCACATGTGTGTGTGTGGCTTTGCCTGCACACATGCAGAAAAGCAAATAGGAAATGTTCAGTGTAACACAAGATATCTCTTGAAAACCTGCCCTGGCATCCATGAAAAAGACTTTTCAACTGCCATGGCCTTTGGATTAAAATGAGTAGAGTGGAAAACCCGGAAAGCAGCTGAGAAAGAGCTTAATGGACCTTCACAATGCCCCTCAAGTGCTGCATAGTTATCAGGTTCAACTTTGAAAGATCAATATTTGAAAACAAAAATAACTTCAAACTCTGTATTGCTGCTGGATGCTTACTGTCAGTTCTCTTGGGGCTTTAGCCCTTTCAAAAACCATCGTGAAGCTTGACTGCATCACTGGTAACCAAAACCACCAACAGGAGCTGCTGTAAAAGGCAATGAGCACCCTCGCTGCTCTTGGCCTGCCTGCGCTTTGCCTCTGCCCCTTTGCTACACACTTCAGGAGCATGGACACCAAGAAAGGTAAAACCCTACAGGTACAAGAGCCCCTGACAGCAGTAGCGTCTGCTGGTTCCTGTAGTGGTACCACAGGTCCTGCCTTTGGATTCACAAGTTGCAGCCACATTAGGTCTCACAGGATCACAGCATCACAGAATGGTGGGGACTGCTGGGGATCATCGAGTCCAACTCCCCTGCTAAAACAGCTTCACCTTGAGCAGATTGCCCAGGGTAGTGCTGAGAGGGGTTTGGAAGTTCTCCAGAGAAGGAGACTCCACAACCTCTCTGGGCAGCCTGCTGCAGGGTTCCATCAGCCTCACAGGAAAGTTTTTCCTTATGTTTAAGTGGAGCTTCCTGTGTTCTAGTTTGTGCCCATTGTCTCTTGTCCTCTCACTGTGAACCACTGAAAGGAAGCTTGACCCCTGCCCTTTAGATACTCATCAGGCTTGAGGAGATCCCCCTTGGTCTTCTCCAGGCTAAGGAACCTCAGGCTCAAAAACTTGTCCTTGTCACAGAGAGAAGCTCCAGTCTCCTTAGCATCTTTGTAGCCTCCATAGGACTAGCTCCCTGTCTCTCTTGAATTGGGATGCTCAGAACTGGATCCAGTACCCCAGATGTGTTCTTACCAAGGCAGAGGAGGAGTAGAACCTCCCTTCCCCTAGTAGTCACAGGCTTCTTAATGCACCTCAGGATCTCAGCCTTCCTGGCCACAAGAGCTCAAGCCACTTCTGCTTCTGCACAAAGCCCAGCTGGAGTTCACTAATGGGCTGAAGAGGATCCACAAAGAAGCATCTCTCAGCCTGAGTTTTGCCTCAGAGAGAAGTCTGGCAAGTATGGAAGGGCTGCAGTCTGCATGGGAACTGGATGGTGTTGCACAGGAGAGGAGCTTAGCTTGGCAGGCAGCTCTGCCAGCAAGCACTACAGACAGCATGCTGAGAAATGGTTGTTTTCTAACCAAAAAGTAGCCCTACAGAAATGTGAGCTCTGCCAGAGCTGACCACCTTGGGCTGGTTCCAATACCCTAGAGCTGCTCTGGCATCAAGAGGCTCAAACTGAAGACGCACAACTGCCTTTCCAGCATGGCTACAAGGCCAACTGAAATCATGGAACAAAATCCACCTCCTACTGGACAAAACCCCAAATTCTGCAGCCCAGACCCACTTCTGGACACTGCTTTTCACAGAAGATGGGTGGCAGGGTTAGCACAGAGACATACTAGAGAAGCAGCAAGAGTCAGCAGAGTGAAACCACCATAGCTGGTGAGAAGTTCTTGTTTAAGAAACTATTGTGGCTTTGAGCAGTCTCTGCCTGCTTACCAACAGCTCCTTATCTCTTTGCATAGTGTGTGGGGCTTGTGCCTGGGGGTGGGTTGGTAGTAGGGGAGGTGCTGCTATCAAGAACTTAGAGAAGCAACACTGGCTACAAGTTGGATCTGCCCCTAGCTAAGGCTGAGCCAACCACCACCTTTGCAAAAATCAACCTGTTGGTTGACCTTGTTTGATTTTGAGAGCTCTTTAGGTCTGGAGTTGCTGTGGGACAGGAGACAATCATACAGCCCCCCAGGTCAGTGAGGCAGTAACGGAGAAGCTATGGCAGAGGAGCCATCCCCCTTCAGGCAGGGGGAAGATGCAAGGCTGAGCTCCTGCAGCCCATGGCAGAGATGTTTCCCCTCTGCAGCCCATGCAGGACCCCATGCTGGAGCAGGAGCCAAACTGAACCAGCACGGGCTGGTAGAATGTGTCTGTCACACTGCTGCAGGGATTCCATGCACATGGCTCTGAACAAATGTGGCAACAGGCACCTGCCTGGCCATAGATGCAACTGCAGCAAGGACCTCCTGACAAGTATTTGCTGCTCGTTTCCATTTCACAAAGGGGTTTTGTGTGAGTGTTATTTGTTGGGTTTCTGCAAGTCTGGAGCTGCCATTCACAAGTGAACATGGAAATGGAGAATCTAAAGGTCAAATAAGCCATTAGGAAAGGGAACAGACCACGATTTACTCAGCTTGAGGTTGTTCAGCCTGGAGAACAGGAGGCTTCAGGGAGACCTAAGAGTAACCTGCCAGTACCTGAAAGGGCTACAAGAAGGCTGCAGAGAGACTGTTTGCAAAGGCCTGCAGGGACAGGACAAGGGCAATGGCTTCAGACTAGAGCAGAGCAGATTGAGATTGGATGTTAGGAACAAGTTCTGCACCAGGAGGGTGCTGGGCCACTGCAACAGGTTGCTCAGGGAGGTGGTTGTGGCCCCATGCCTGGAAATATTGAAGGTGAGGCTGGATAGGGTTGTGGGCAACCTGCTCTAGCTGAGGCTGTCCCTGCTGAGTGCAGAGGGGGGATGAACTGGATGAGCTTTGAAGGTCCCTTCCAACCCAGCACATTCTGTGGTTCTATGAGATCGTATAATCTCCTCTTCTCTCCTCACTTCAGTTCTGATTGGGACCATGATAACTGCCTCTATTCAGCCATGAGAGGCCCTCAGGAGCCCTGTTAGTTTTCTGAAGATGTGTGGCAAAAGTAATCACAACTGGGCAAACAGAGAGAGCTGCCAGTTCTCACAGGGCTTCTGAGCCCCACCCGAGCTGCTCTGTCCCCTCCCTTTGCCGAAGGTATTTGCTGGCAGGCTGACAGCAGAAAGCCATCAATGTGTGCCAGCTGCTTAGAAAGCATTTTTCCAAAGGGAAAAGAGCCTGATCCCTTCACCTCTACCCTGCCACTGCCACCCCCACATTCCGACCAGCCACTCAGCTGCTCTGCTGCCTGCTCCCCTCTCTCCCACCCCTTTGCCTGCCTCCTTCTGACTGTATCTTAAGCAGCCTTTAGTGTGTTTCCTTAGAACCCTGTCACAGGTTTTCAGCCAAGCCCTTAGCCTGCCAACAAAGCGCTGCCAGTTAACAGAGCTGAAGCTGCTGGTGGCTGGCAGCAGAGGGCTGCAGGAGTGGAGAGAACATTGTTTTCCAGTGGCAGAATTTGCTGGAAAATACTGAACTGCCATTAAACTGTAATTCCCTGACAGATCTGTAACCAGGATTTCCTAGAAGCTGTCCTGGGACATGATTTCAGTGCCTCAAGCAGCAGAGCTTATTTGGGTGCAGCACAGGCACAGGGCACACAGTCGGGTTTGCTGTGCCACTGTTCTGAAGGGACCAACCTGCTGCAGTTCTGTCCAGGGGCAGCTTTCCTCAGTAGATGGCAGCATCCAGGAGCTCTGAAGCTTCCCAAGCTTGGCCAGGCTACTCCAGCAGCCCTCTCCTTCTACATCGGCCACAACAGGCAGTGTCCTCCTGCTTCCCTGCCCCAGGGGTAGCAACCTCAACTTCCCTTCCAAATCACAGAACCACAGCACCACAGAAACATTCAGGCTAGCAAAGCCTCTCAGGATCACCAACTCCGACTCGGAATCCTACTCTACAAGGGTCACCCTAAACCATAGCCCCAAGCACCACAGCCAAACCACCTCTAAACACAGCCAGGCTTGGGCACTCCACCACCTTCCTGGGCAGCACATTCCAGTGCCTGACCACTCTTGATGGCAAAAAATCCTTCCTCATGTCCAGTCTAAACCTGGCCTGCTGCAGCTTGAGGCCATTCCCTCTTGTTCTCTGGCTAATGCCCTGTGAGAAGAGACCAGCACCAATCTCTCCACAAGGGCCTTCCAGGGAGCTGTACAGAGCCAGGAGGTCTCCCCTCAGCCTTCTCTTCTTCACACTAACCATCCCCGGCTTCCCTTCAGTCTCTCCTCACCAGATTTAGTCTGCAGGTTCTTCGCAGCTTCCTTGCCCTCCTCTTCACTGGCTCCAGCACCTCCACGTCTCTCTTGTACTGAGGTGCCCAGAACTGGACACAGCAGTCCAGGTGTGGCCTCACCAGAGCAGAGTCCAAGGGGACAATCCCCTCCCTGCTGCTGCTGGACACAGCATTGGTGCTCCCAGCCAGGATGCCATTGGCTTTCTGTGCCCCCTGGGCACACTGCTGGCTCACATTCAGCTGCTTGTCCATGACAGCCCCCAGGTCCCTTTCTGCAGGCAGCTTTCCAGCTGTACTGCCCCAAGCCTGCAGTGCTGCTTGGGGTTGTTGTGACCCAAGTTCAGGATCTGGCACTTGGCCTTATTGAAGCTCATCCTGTTAACATTGGCCATGGGTCCAATCTATTCAAGTCCCTCTGCAGAGCCTCCCTGCCCTGGTGCAGATCAGCACTGCCACCTCACTTGGTGCCACCTGCCAGCTACCTTTCCTGGTACCTCTCCCTTCAGAGCAGGTGGCGCTCAGCTTGTTCTGCTCAGATGTCTTCCACACAGAGTCAGAGCAGAGAACCTGGCCCTCTGCTGACTCTCTGATTTGACAGATATACACCAGACATAAAAAGAAAATAGCATGATACATTCTTCAGGGCACAAAACTTGAATGGGCTTTGTACTTTGCGTGCGGCATTTGTGAGTGAGAAGAGAGGAGTTATAACAGGCGGCGCTGGCACAGATTATAGGCCAAAGGGAGTGAGATATGGAGCAGGAATGAGCTCCCAGCCGTCACTCTCAGCTTTGCAAGCTGAGAGCACAGCACATCTTGTCTGCATTATTTTCCCACTCTGGCAGACAGGCATCCCACTACTCATTTGCCCCAAAACAGGGCATCCTTCTCCCCTTATGCACTCTGTCTTTGCACACACTTTCTTCTCACTTGTGGCTGTGCATGCTGAGGGCTCTGCTCCTGCCTACCACCAGACAGGTTACCCTCAGGTGGCTCACACAAGCACCCCTGGATTTCTCTCAAGTCAGAGGAACAGTAACCACCACCCTTCTGCAATGTTGCAGCCAGCTTAGATCCATCCCCCCCAAGTCCTATCACTACCTGACAACCTAACATGCTCCTCAGCAGCTTTCTTGAGGCTCCCTTTAGATACTGGCAGGCTACAATAAGGTGTCTGTTGGATCCCTCCGCACAAGGCAAAGGGCTGTAAATCCAAGCCTACAATAAACCATGGCATAGAGCAGGCACTGCAGGAAGCAGGTCTAGTTTCAACCAGAGGAAAAATAGACCCCAAACTGCAATAAAAAAAAAAAAAAACAACAACAAAAAAAAAAAAACAACTCCTGCTATATCTTGAACCTGCCCTAGTACTGCCCCTTCAGAGCTCAGTGCCTTAGTTCATGCTGCTCTGACACGATGCTAAAGAGATCTGCAGTGGCCCTGATATGTGTCTGGAGTGACACAGGCAGTTTTCTTCTTCCTCCAGATTTCTGTCATGGCAAAACAACCTTGAGGAGAGGACAGTAAGAGAAGGGTGAGCAGGGAGGGTTGACAGTGCCTCAGTACAAATGCGGAGCCCATGGCTCCTGCAAATGAGGAGCCTGGAGCACAGCCCTGTGAGGAGAGGCTGAGGGAGTTGGGAGTGTGCAGCCTGCAGAAGGGGAGGCTCAGGGCAGACCTCATTGCTCTCTACAGCTACCTGAAGGGAGGTTGTAGCCAGGCACCCAGCAACAGAAGAAGAGGACACAGCCTCAAGTTGTGCCAGGCAAGGTTTCAGGCTGGATGTTAGGAAGAAGTTCGTCACAGCCAGTGATTTGCATTGGAATGGGCTGCGCGGGGAGGTGGTGGAGTCCCCAGCCCTGGAGGTGTTTGAAAGGAGCTTGAATGAGGCACTGAGTGCCATGGTCTGGTTGATTGGCTAGGGCTGAGTGCTAGGCTGGGCTGGATGAGCTTGGAGGTCTCTTCCAAACTGCTTGATTTTGTGACTTTTCTTTTTTTTCCCCACCATGCACACCTGCTGATTTAATTTTAGCCCTGCATCTCTATGCCTAAGCACCCAGACCCCTCTTGTGTTTGCATCCTGCATTCAGAGCTGGTATGGTAGAGATTGAGGACAAGGAAGAAAGGGAAGACAGTGCTGTTTGCTGTGGCTTCCATTCTGCTCCATGCCCTTTCCCAGAGGAACGCAGTAACTCTCACAGCCACTTTGCCAGGGAGACAGAAATATGCAGCATCAAACATGCCATGTTAAAGTGCTGTCTGGGATATGAGCTGAGGGAGCTTGAGCCTGTGCCTGTGTCAACAGCAGCTTTCACATCTCACAGAGACATAAGGAGATGAAGGTCACTGAGGAAGAGCACTTGAATCCACACAAACCCAACTGGCAGTGTGAAGCTTGAAAGAAAAAAATGCTCATGATTATTTTTTACTCCTGTTTTTTCTTTTCTTTTTTTAACAAAAACATAATGGGAGGGGGAAAAAACCCAAAACACTAACAATTATCTTACCAGACACTCACCCCCAGGGCCCATGCACCTTTCAGACAATACTGTGCCTCCCCAGGATCTTAGCAACGTGCATGCTGCTGATGCCCTTTATGGCAGTGAGTCCTGGAGCTGGAACTTGCTTTTCCTGCATTTAAAGCCACCTTGCCTGTTGCCACGGGGGGAAATCCCTGCATGAAATACCAAGTGGATGAGTAGAAAGTGACAGAGGCAGAAGGAAATGCACATTGCAGGTCTGATCCACGCACTGTTTGAAGAGTGAGGGGCAAGCTCACTCATGTTGTGTGGAGTTCTAGAGCCCCCA
>VWYK01071820.1:0-11585 GCA_013399775.1 Semnornis frantzii | reverse complement strand
ACTTCAGAAGCACTTGAAAGCTTGTAACACAGAAAACAGGAATCAGCACAGAACAGCATCAAGAACCTGACCTCAAAGCACTGCATCAGAGTTCATAAATCAAAGCAGTGTTACTCAGGGTTTGATGAAAAGCAGCTCTGTTCCATTGTGGTGGATTTTGACGCTGGAAGATTTCCAAAGAAAATCTTTCATGTTAGTCAGCCCAATGACATGACCCCAAAGGAAAGACAACGATTTGGCCAGACAATTCTTCAAGTGAAATGGGGACATTCTCAGGGGCTTCAGAGTGAAGGAGCATTAGCTCAGCTCAAAGCATGCACTGCGTACTCCTAGCCAAGCCTGCCACCTCCCATGGCCCTATTTCCACTCAGTATTCACTGAGGCGTATGCCTCTGCATACCTAGCTTCTTAGTTTCAATATGCTGAAACATGGGCTCTGGGTCATGTACCCAGAGCTTCAGAACATATCCAAGGAAGGGAAATGACTAACTACCAAAGAAATAATCTGAGAGCAAAGTCCACACAAGTAGCTGAAGGAAAAGAAAGCATACCACTACAATATGTGCCTGGAATAACTTGCACCTAGGGTATGCTTCCCTGCCCTGGTTTGCAAAAAATGCCCACAAGAAGCACAAAAGAAATAGAGGGACATAGCCTGAGATGAAACTTGATGTGGCGGACACAGGTTCAGGTGACCCGTGGAGTATGTCCCATTCTCAAGTGCAGTAATCTGTAAGACTCCGTTCTGCTGCTTTCTCACAGTGACTAGCTTGCTCTGACAATGATCACTCAGGTAAACCTAAAATACATGGAATTAATACTACAAGACCACTTTCCTCAAATGAATGAGCCACACACTGGTAATCAGATATTACTATAGCATATAGTACAGCTGCATTCAAGACTCATGAGAACAAAAATACTCAGCCAATGACACTTGTAACTTTGACTAAATAACAGACAGCTATGTGCACTTCTGTAGACGAGCATATCCTAAAGGGCCATAAATTCATTTTACTTAGGGCAAGTTATAAGGCACAAGAGGCCCTGGTAATAAAATGACCATGCATTTCATTAAATCCACTTGAAGTACTTTTTCAATTATGACTAAATCTGTCTGTTGAGGACACCAAATGTAATCATCTAATGGGATTACTACTGGTAGCATGATGCAGGGGAGGACAGTTGCAGATAACCCACACCAGATGCATGCAAAGCCACACATAGAGTGTTACTGTTTCAAAGTAAATGGTTAGTGAGGCTTAAAGTCTAAGCTTCTTAAAAGCTGCAAATGCATTTGTGAAGATGAAATTGCAATGGCTCACTTTGAAAACCCCATCAAGGTTTTTATCATAGTGCTAAGGCCACATGCAGCCTAAAGCTGTTATTTTACCTCCACCGTTCTATTTTGGTGATGAATTTTCCTTTGCCTAAATGACTCACTACAGACAAATGCCATACAAAAACCCAAATACTGCATTTTCGCATAACATTTGAAAGAAATTATCTATGAGCAAAGCAGATTTAGTAAAATGAATGTGTCTGTCAGTGAGAAGTGACAGATGAAATTATTCACACACGCAACGTTCCTCTTAAGCAGTGAACACAAATCTCAGGGATGTGACTACAATAATGACTTTTGGTAATGCCAGTATGAAAACAAACATGCCTGACAATCATTGTTAAACCTCTTAAGTATGCCCAGTTTATATCAGATTTGGATCAGATGGCCTGGAAGTGCACTAAAATAATCCCATTTGCGTCTAGTTTTGCTTATTGGGTTTTCTTTTAAGAATCCTAAAAGCCAAGNAGGCACTGGAACAAGTTGCCCAGGGTGGTTATGACTGCTCCCTCCCTGGAGATGTTCAAGGCCAGATTGGATGAGGACTTGAGTGACCTATGCTAGTGGGAGGTGTCCCTGTGTATGGCAGAGGGTTGGAACTAGATGATCCTTGAGGCCCCTTCCAACTTACCATTCTATGATTAAAATGCTGAAGTACCATATTAAAACTTCCAAAGAAAACACAAAATGTTCATTTTCAGTCATAACATGGCTATTACTTCTGTCAGTTTTTCACAACAACCATTTTTACTGTTTTTCCCGATTAGATCACAAATACTACCGGAAGGCACTTAAAGTGGGCATGAAATCCCATTCTCTAAGCAATCCTTCACTTCTCAGATTTCCTTATCCTAAAACTCTGAGTAAGGATGTCTTTTTAAGTCTATTATAAGCAATCCAAAACTGTTCTTGGTTTAACTTTCTGGTCTGCAAATAATCTCTCAACAAATAATTCAACCAAATACTCATCAAGGTCTCTGTCAGAGGGAGGTCCCAGTGGATAAATGGCATAGTCTCCTGGAGTACAGTCAAGTTCACTAGCTGAAACTTTAAGAGAGGTGTGCAAAAATTAAAACAAGAGGGACAGTAGCCAAAGGCAAAGTCTCATGTTAGAAAATACTTGGGCTCTGTCAAGCATCACAAAGGCAAACAGTGGACATTCAACTACCTTGCACAGGCCATTTTATGCTTTCTAATCTGATAATCCACTCCTCTGTTTCTTCAAAAGGAACGTTTCAGAAAGAAGCATTCCTGTGACTTGGCATGGACAAGCAACTCTTTTACCTGGTGTTTCACCTCAAATGTTTTCAACAGTCTTATGCTGTTTGCAAGTGTGCTGGTTTTGGCTGGGATAGAGTTAATTTTGTTCAGTAGCCGGTGTGGGGCTATGTTTTGGATTTGTGCTGAAAACAGTGTTGGTAATACAGAGAAGTCTTAGCTGCTGCTAAGCAGTGCTTACACAGAGGCAAAGCCTTTTCTGTTAGTCACTTCACCCCACCAGTGTGCAGGCTGGCAGTGCACATGAAGTTGGGAGGGGATATGACTGGGACAGCTGACTCCAGCTGACCAAAGGGTTATCCCATACCATATTTCACCACACTTAACATACAAACCTGGGGGAAGAAGAAGGTGGGAGATGTTCAGTGATGGTATTCCATCTTCCCAAGTGAGAGCTCAGCTTTCCTGCAGATGCATGAACATCTGCCTACCAATGGGAAGTAGTAAACTAATGTTTCTGCTTTGCTTGCATGCATGACTTTTGCTTTACTTATTAAATCATCTTTATACCAACCACAAATTTTAACACTTTTGCCCTTCTGATTTTCTCTCTTACTCCACCAGTACGGAGAGAGTGGCTGGGTGGTGATTAGTTGCTGGCTGGAGTTAAACCATGACAGTGAGCCATGTCAGGCACAGTGAGCAGAAAACACTTTGCCAGCCCTCCATTTTCCAGTTAAGACAGAAAATAACAGAAACCAGTAGGCAATTCTCAGGGCATTTACAGATACATGTCTAAGATCATATGCAGAACTGCAGGGAAGACCCGGTCTGAGGGTGACCAGTAATTGTTCCCTTTTTTCCAGGCTGAGACTATTATTTGGGAGTGATTGTGGTGCTATCACACTATTATCCCTTCAAGTTGTCCTACAAATAGTCCCATATCAAGGACTGGGCTCCCTGGCATCCTATCCAGAGCAGGTAGAGCTCACTTCACAGGTGCCACAGTGCACATGCAATTAGATGAAGTATCACTTAGAAAACAATTACAATCAGCCTCAGCTCTTCAAAGGTTCTATAACCTGCTATTATCGCAAAGCACATGCTTGAACTAATCTGATTTATTTTTTGTGAGGCAGCAGGAGATTCAGGGGATGCAGCATGTTATAGGGAAGCAGATCAAATTTATTTTCTGCACTGTGATTAAAGGAAGTATGGTGGTACATACCATTTCAGTCAAGCCTCAAGAGTCCAGTACCAGATTTAAGTACAAAAATCAAAGGTATAGTTTCTTTTAACAATAATAATACTTACCACATGTAAGAACATAAGACACCAGAGGGATCAGTTGTGCTTACCCAGTTCTGAAAGATCAACCCTGAAAATTGACTGTGAGGCAGCAGAATATATATTTCGCAGATAACATGTTCATTTGGCTGAGGAAGGGCCGGGTCAACAGAATGCGACTTGAAATTAACAAAACAGCTGTTCTATCCAGATTATAACCAAAATTCAAAGGCAGGATACCAGATTAAAACACAGGAAATATATATATTTACTCTTAACTATAAAAAAATAAAAAACTAAACCAAAATCACTCTTATCCTGCATAGAAATGCATTAACAGCTGGCTTTACTTAAATAAATTAAGGTATCTGCCAAACTAATTGCTTTAATTGCTGTCATATAGAATCTAACATCTCCGCCTCTCCTATCAAACATGAGCAGCCACACCAGTCTGTTACACGTACATCTTCCATACACATATCCTAAAGCTGACAATGGTGATCAGCTCTACCTGGTTTGTGTTTACAGTCTTGCAGTCCCTAGTATGGTTCTGTACACACAATTTAGGGAGCCACTGCAAAAAAATCCTATTGTCTTTTAACAGCTTTCAGGAGGGTGATTTCAGATAACATAGTGAATGCTTTTCATATGCATACCTAATTATGTATATGCCCTTACTCTAGGTTATTGAAAAGATTACAGAGGTAGAGTCACTTAGAAAAAAAAACATGGATATGGTTATAGTTTTGGTAACCATTTTTTACTAGTATCAATTGCTTCCAGAAATATGATTTGTACAGTATCAAAATTCCTTTACCACAGCAAAGAGCAAGCAGATGCAAAGCACCACAATTGTATTGAAGGGCTTGGTCTTTCCCTTGTGAAGAAGCTGGAGTTTCTGTTAAGTAAGTTTCTTTCTGAGACACAGTTCAGGCTGAGTCCAGGAGAAAAGCAAAAACTGCAGGCCAAAAGCCTGATAAGTGCAGAGGCACATAAGCCTTTAGAGAGGAGACATTAAGGATAACACCGTCCATAGCAATAGGAGCTTTGATTTCAAATCAAAAGACCCCTTCGAGGCCCACATTCTCCTTTGCTTAACAAGGGTTGCAGGAAAAACACTCCTGACTACCAGTGTCAACAGCCACGGATGAGGCATGGACAGTGACAGCATGCATCAACTGCTGCACAGCACACAGAGGCTCAGGACCTCTGACTCACAGTCTTCCCACCTGCTTCAGCACAGACCTCGCCACAAGTGGTTTGTGATGAGCAGGGTCCTCATTCTCAGATGGGAAGAGGTCACATGCTGCCTAAACATCCTGAAAAACAAGGTGGGTGACCATTGTGCTGACCCTATTCTACTGGCACAGATATGACTGCCTGACACAGAGCAGAAAGTTGGGAACTACTCCAGTTCTTGGCTTTGCAATAGCATGAAAAGAACTCCAGAGCTTCAAAGCACACCAAAAAGATTAATTTGAATGGGTGGCATAAGCCTAACATTTCTGGAGGAATGACTTGTACTGAAGTCTTTCATCATCTTCAGAGATTTCTTTCCCCACATGTGCCCTATACCCCTGGAGCTGCCATGTGTTCAGTCAAGCTGAAAGCTGACATCCAGGCTCCAACTTTCAAATAGTAGTCTAATTGTGAAGAAACAAAGACTTAATGCTCTTGCTTACTCAGATCCTTGATGCTCTGATAAAACTACTGAATAAAATCTATATTCCTGCTTACAACCAAGGGAAACAGACAAAACCAATATCAATCCCTGAGTATTGACAGACAAATAGAATACAATGTGTAATTTTGATGCAATGGGATGTAAGTAACATTCAACTCATAATAAGCCTGGGTCAGGTTACTACTACTACATAATCCTCACTGACCAGTTTTGGAATTAAATAGAGAGGTATCTTTGCAGACATTCTCATTGTTTTGGATTTCTAGCAACAAAGGGTATGAAAGCAGAGGTAGCATATCAGCTAAGCCAGGCTCTATCCAACACTGAATCATATTAACAAAAAATTTAAGTTTCAGAACTATTTATTTCATTATGCCTTTGATAACTATTAGTTGCCAAATCCTACAGTTTTCAGTTTCCTTGGTATCTATGTCACAGCCTGTGACTACAGTGTGATTTAATAATTGTAAAATTAATAATTGAACAAGAACAGTACTGTAGATTATTGTAACTCCTTCGTTAATTAGACCAAAGTTTGTTGATCAAAGTTTGAAGCTGATTTCAAAAGACCTTGATTTAAAGCATCTAAACCAATAAAGGACAGACATTAAATTCTTTTTCTTATGAATCCAAGGTCACTCAAAAGACAGACACAGAAATCGAAGAAAAACAGCCAAGTAATTTTACCTGCTTTTAGACAGTTCCTGAGCCAGTCTTCCATATCCAAGCAATCAGGTAAGATTTAAGCAGTCAGTATCACACCATTCTTCCAGAAAAGAAAAATATCAGTTACTTTGGTACTTCAGCTTCTAGAAGCCATTTATAAAGCCTGCAAGTATCCTAGGTTCGTTTGAATCACTAAAACTCCTAGAAGATAACTTGGTAGAAATGTACTGATTTACAATCAATACAAAACGAAGAGCAACAGCTTGCTATCAAAAATTGTTATTCCATCAGTGAAGTTTTTACAGTGGTACAATCACTTACATCAGTCAAAATAAAAATCTGAAAAAATGATATTGGACATGGCTTAATTTATAAGCTTATTAAAAGATTAGTTTCAAGTTAGTTTCAAAATTAGTTTGTGTCTCCATGCAGCTCAAAGTCCATGATCAATGAAGACCACAAGCAAACTGATAATCCAGGCAGTCTTGGGCCAATGGCTACCTTGGAAAGATAACAGCCTATTTTTACTGTTGAGTGTGATGCTATATGGCACAAAATACCTCTTTGGTCAGTTGGCATCAACTATCCCAGCTGTGTCCCTTCCTAACCTTAACCTATTCATTTTGGTGTGCACAAAATAAGAAAGCTTGTAAAGCTTGAGCAATGCCTTGACACTGCACAAGCCTTGCACTGCAACTCACGTCCTATAAACCCTGTCACAAATGCAAAACATAGCTTAATGTGTTTTAGAGTGCTTTGATGCAAAACACGTTTCTTGAAGTGGCAATACCATAAAGTTAGACTAGATAAAACTCTGCACTGAGCAAGTCCAGGTACGAGGAGTTTTAAGAGGTTTTAATTGGGTTCACCTGGCTGACTGAAAGAGGACTTCTTCCACACTCCTTCTGCACTTTGGAAAGTAACCATTTGCAAGTAGCTTCAAAGCACTTTTAAGTCTTTTCCTCCTGAAGCTGTTGTGAAGAGAAATAATGCAAGCACTATAAAAAACTGAGCTATTTTAAGTTACTGTATTTTAGGACATTGTATGAGGTCAGTACTGGATATGGTGTGTTAAGTTGAATGATTGTCAAAGCGCAACAGCTGAACACCCCCATCACAATTAACTTCTCTGGCCTCCTAAATTGCCCTGAAGATCAGGCGAGCTTATGAAATTTACTTATTTTAGGGTGGATCATGAAGCCTGCTCTTGGTGCCTTCTCCAGAGGAAAAAAAAAATACAAATAGCCCAAACAAGCACAGGCTTTATTTGGAACAACTAACAATATCTGTCGGATTCTTCTAGTATGACCCCCTTTTTTGGTGACTGCCTCTGCTTTAACTGCTTTCAGCCTTGGCAATGATGCTACATTCATAGCTTAAAGACTTCCTGAAAGCAGCATTAAAAGCTAGCATCTCACCTATTACTTACAGAAAACATCAAGACTGCCACACAAGATATCAATCCCAGTGGAAATCCAAAGTAGAAATAAACAGCAAATGCACTAGTAAGAATCTGAGCTGAGAGTCATTGGTGACCACTCACCACGTGAATTTTACATGTAACTGCAGACAGAATACTTTTTTTTTTTTTTAAAGTGGTGTTACCATGGACAATGTGTCAGTATTTAAGAGCAAGCTAAGCAGAACTGCATGTATTTACACACAAGCATCCCTTTAGCCTTCTCAAACTCAACCAGCATTAGGTTAGATTCTAGCTAAATCACCATCAAACATGACCTTATCTTCAGGTAGATAGACTTTTAACACTTAAAGATAGAAAAACTGACTCTCTACAGAAAGCAACTGCCCAGATTTCAAGATTTTGGTGGTGGTGTGATAATCATTGTAGCTCCCAGTCTCCAAGAACATGGTGAAACTCACAAGAGAAGTCAGAGAAACTTGAGAAGCAACAAAACCTTTGGAATTATTTTTGGAACCCTTTAATTGGAAACCTTTAAAAACATGAATTGCCAGGAAAAGAATATCTACCTTTCCTTTTTGTAACTAATAACTACAAAGATTTCATCTGTGTAGTCCATGAACCTTGCATGGATTCACTGAAAACAACGCAGACAAATTCAGCCAGCCAGGAACCCAGTTAAGCTGAAGCATCAACATGCTCCTCAGGCACTCCAGGAAAAGAATGCAGTTGGTATTATGCATCAGTGTGTGAAAAATGGCATCTGAAGGCTGTAAATAAAGAGCACATGTCCTGCTCAATTAACAGTTGACTCTAACAAGAGCGGCTGAGCTTCATTATTCAAATGTGTTGAGTGATTCTGATTTTTTTAACAAATGTGTTCTTGTACAATGATTTGGCAGATTTTAATATTCAGACATGAAAACAGCAACTTCAGTTCACTGGAAACAGTTTTGTTTTTAATTTTACCACAAAAAGGCAAAATAAACTCTTTCACTGTAATGTTATAGCTTTTAATATTCCTGAGCTGCATTTCAGAAGCAAAAGTATTTTTAAATGGAATTAACAACAGACACTGCAGCCTTAGTTTTGAACGCGAGTAAAAATAACTTAGCAAGGCCCCTTATTCAAAAGACAATGGCTAGCGCTGTATGTACCTGAAAAAATGTTAAGTGGCTCTATACCACCTGAAGTTATTACAAAGCCAAATGTATCAACAGAGTAGCAGAAAAATTTTTCAGCCATTTAACCACTGCTTCTTGCTTTCTTCATCAGTGTGCCTCTCCCAGATGGAAATTATTACTATACAAACAGTATTTCATGCCAGAATAATTTGGGCCACAAAGCTTGGCACCAGACAGACACATGAAGGAATCATTGCATATCTTTATAGTCAGCTTTAAAAACTCTATCAAAGTCCTGCTATACATCTCAATCAGTAAAAAAACCTGCTTTGTTAAATATGATTCCACTGAATGCACCAGAAAGCATTTTAAATTAAATCAGCGTGTAGTAGCTTGTCACATCTGGAGTTCCTATAGGTGGTACCTCACTATTTCCCAAGCCAAATTAGGTGAGAGAGATAAAAACTAAACTCACTAAAATTAAGGTTTAGAAATCAGAAAATGAAGAAAACAGGTTGGCCTTGAGCACTGTAGAAACTAGAGCACAAGCACAGGTGGTTGTTATCTACATCGTGGTATAAACCCAGAATAGAGACAAGAAAGCATGAAGCAATGTCAGAAAAAACAGGCATCTAATTTCTTGATTTCAGGGACTAGAGATGCAACTTAAGCATTGGTTGAAACAAACATATTTTCTATAACAGTCACACTGACGAGGTTCACAACTTTCTGGCCCTTTTGTCCAACCACAGCCTTTACAGGGAGCCAAGGCCTCGACTACCCACTCCAAGTACTCCTTTGCTTACTCCGTGATCTCCTCCGGTGCCTTCGTCTCCTGCTCACACTTCTGCGACTATGACTTCTTTCTCGTCTGTCTCGTTTACGTTCAGTACTACGAGTTCTTCTGTACCGTGAACGTCTGGGGCTTGTGCTCCTTCCACGAGGACTATGGCTTCGTCGGGGACTGTAACTTCTGCTAGAGTGTCTGTAATATTTCCTTTCTTTCCTGCGCTTTTCCTCCTGGTAATTCACATCTCTTCTGTGTCTGCTCCTCTCTTGTTTACCCTTACTCTCATCCGTGTTTATGCTGCTACACGAACGGCTCTTTCTTCTTCTTGGCTCTGTGCTGCGTTTGCCCTGCTCACCATGCGAGTCCTTCCTGTAGGTATTCTGGTCATAGCTAGAAAGGTTTTTCTGCTGCTGATTACTGGTGGGAACACATGAAAGTACCCCTGAACTTCTTTTTTCAGAACACCTCTGAGAGTCTGTAGCATGAAGTTTCTGACCTTCTTTGTCATGAACTCTGTCATGAATGTTGCCATTCAAATACTTGCACCGAGTGTTTACATTCTCAGGGGATGCTACTTCTCTCTGAAAGCCAGGAGCCAGTTTGCCTGCAACAGCCTGTCCTGAGGTAGAAGTGATGCAGCTGGATGACACAGTGTGTGGAACACCACTAGGAATTTTTGGCATGTCAGACTGAGATGCTTCGGTTTCTTCTTTGTTTTGGTTAACTGCATCCATTTTCTTGCTTAGAAGATTATTCAGCAGCTTCTCCCTCAGTTCCTTTTCTTTTCTCTGCAACCCCAGTGCTCTCTCTTTTTCCTCTTCCACACGTTTGAGCTCAGCCTCCTGGAGCCTTCGCCTCTCCTCTAACTGCTGAAGACGAATCTTTTCTTCATTATGTTCTTGCTCCAAAAGCTTTACTGTCTGGAAGAGAGTCAAGAGAAAGGTAAGAGCAAACAAAAAAAAAATAGACTTTATGTTTCCAAATCCTACCATAACACAAAAGTAGCAGTAAGGCAGAAAATAAAATCTAACAAATAGATCCAAAACATAAAGCTATTGTTTCCATCTTGAACGATAAAAAACCCCAAACCAATCAAACAAAAACAACTGACTAACACACAACTGTTAAGGTGAAGTACTGGTATTAGCTGACAAATTCTCCTGGGGGTTAATTTAACCTGGCTGTTTCACAAGGCAAAAATAAAGCTCAATTTTTATGATTACTTAGTATAATAAAAGTGGCACAGAAGCCAGAATGACATGTGGAATTTGAAGTATTATAATACATCTATTAAGGACAGCACCTGAAGACATTTATCAGACAACCTTCCTATTTCGGAAATACAAAGTTAGGAAGTTTAAGTTTTTCTCTGTTCTCCTAGCATTTAACTGACCACATAGCACTGTTGTGAGTTCAAAGCCGTTCCTGAGGTACATCGGTATAAAGGAAAAAAAAACATACCTGTGCTTTACCACACAGTTTTGCATTTCTACAGAAAAGTCCTAAGCAAATGGCACTCTGTTTCAGTGATAATTTACAATACTGTTAAAGACATACTGTAACATTTGAAACCTTAGCTGACAGTACTCTTCCTACAGAAAAGTCATTTCACACATTTGCAAATATCAAATATTGGAAGCTCATTTTCTGAAAGTGCAAAGAACAGTTAATGGAACTGCTGAAATCCACACAGAAAATGGCACCAAAAGTGGAATTAGAAATAAGGAGTCTTGTATTTTATCCTCTGTGTTTAGCTGACTTTATCATGCTTACACATTCCTTCACTGGTCTTAAAAGCAAGCCCTTCAATTATGTTACATGTGAAAAATTATAATCAGAACTAGAGGTTCAAGTCCACTCTTCCATTTACCTACAGGTATATATTTTAACAAGGGAGAAAAACACTGTTCCATTGCATTTTAAATTTTTTTTTGTCTAAGGCATATCAACTGAACAGGCACTACATCTGCTGCTGAATGAACAGCACTCCTCACACCCTCTCTCAAGACAGAAAGGCTTTGTTCTGCTAGGTTCTTCATTAGCTTCTGAAATAA
>VWYK01071815.1:1334-17897 GCA_013399775.1 Semnornis frantzii | reverse complement strand
GCCCGCGCCGCCGAGCGCGCCTGTGCGCGGGGAGAGCGGGAGGGGGCTGCCGGCACGGGCGCGACCCTCGCAGCGCCGCAGCTCTGCCTTCCCCTTAACTGTGACCGTCAGGAAGCTCTGCCTCGGGAAAAACAATAAAGAAGCGGCAGCTACTCCGCGGAAGCGCTCCGCTGTCCCCGTAAGGGCGGCCGCTCTCCCAGAGGCAGAAACGGGCGGGCTGGGTCATTCGCGAGCATCGGCCCTGCGCTAGGCCGGCTGGCGGGGCTGCGCTGTGTCCTCTGTGTTCACGGGCACTGCTCCGGTGCAGAGTCGCTGCCGCTCCCCTCCGGCGGAGGCTGCCTTCCGCAGCAGTGGAAAGCGAGGAGCTTTGCACTGGACATAAACGTCTCTCCTGCCCCGACAGGAGGTGACACGTTTGGGAGAGTCTTTGCTGCAAGAAGCCCAGATGCAGCTGTATTTTTAACGCATAGACACAAACATTCCAGAGAGAATGCAAAAGAACATGCGAAGGGAAAGGGTTTCAGAAGAGATTCCTGAAAGTCGCAAATCAATTCATAGAGCATCACTGTCCTCCCAGCAGTATGAAGGTACCTTGCCTAGGCAGCTGTGACTGCTTCCTTACTGTTAAGTACTACGGCATTAAAGACATGGGGTTGAGTACTTAAAATACATTCTGACCAGTTACTGATCTTAAGAAGACGATTAATAAAAGAGAACCCTGACACTGCTAGTAAATTAGAAGAAACTGCTGGCATAACTCAGGGTTTTTTTTCATGTCATTAGCATCAATATATTCCTTTATATACTTTAGTAACTACATCAGGGAAGTTACTCAGCACTTAAAAACAGCATACGCTTAGACATCTAAATATCACAGAACGGTTTGAGTTGGAAAGGACCTTAAAGATCATCTAGTTCAAATCCCCCTGCCATGGGCAAGGACACCTTACAAGACCAGGTTGCTCAGGGCCCCATCCAGCCTGGCATTGAACACTTCCAGGCTTGGAGCCTCCACAACTTCTCTGGATAACTTGTTCCAGTGCCTTGCCACCCTCACATGCAAGAATTTCTTCCTAATGTCTAATTTAAATCCTCGTTCTTCCAGTTTGAAGCCATTAACCTCTGTCCTGTCACTATATGCCTTTGTAAAAAGTCCCCCTCCAGCTCTCCTCTAGGCCCCCTTCCAATACTGGAAAGCTCCTTACCCTTCAGTTGAGAACACAAAGATTCCAAAACATTATGCAGCTTCTCTGCTCTCCAGGTGATAGGGAAACCACCAAAGCACAATGCTTGGCAGCTGGCACAAGGACGTTCCTTAGTATTACTGTTGTTAGACGTGACACCAGAGCCAGCTTCCTTTCAGGTGTATGCCTGATGTTAATATTGATGACCAGGCCACAGCATAGTTACTGTGTGGCAGATGTCCTGCAAGGCTTGATATTGGCTGAGACTAAACAGGAGACAGCAGAAGTGTGATGAGGAAAGCTTCATTCTGTGAAACTTTAACCATTTCCATTCAAATGGCATGAGTGCATACCTTCCAGATAGCTCTTCTCCTGCCAGCACCATGTTTATTTGACAGGATTGCCTTATCTCTTCTCCTTTTCACAGGACTGGTAGAATATCAGACTGAGCACTCGAATTCTGTGATCACTTTCAGATGAGTAAACAGAGCTAGAAGTCAACAACAACCAGAGTTTGTTAAATGATGGCACTATTGGAGCCTAAGAGGTGACAGGAAAAAAAAAAAGCAATTCACTGATAAAATTGACTGACACATTAGAATCTGACTTTCTGGGGTCAAAATAGTTTAAAGTGATAGTCTAGGATCTAAACAGATGTGCCAACACAATTTCTATATGCTCCTGAAGATAACAGAACCATTTTACACTTACTTCTGACAGAAATTGAAAAATAACTGGATGATTGGTGGATGCTTTTACTGAATGTGCCTGTCGAAAGAACAGTGGATGAGAGGGAAAAGCAATGCCATTATTCCATCTTCATCCCCTGGTGATGTCAGAGCAAGGTGCTGCTGGCTGTGCAGATGTCGTTATGATGGGCATTTAGCTTCTTTATGCTTTAATCAACAACAACATTCTTAGCACTGGGATGTACAAGCTCTGTTCTAGGCTGCCTGCAGTCTCAAGAGACACTAATGCACTCCACATTCAGAAAATCTTTGGATTCCTTGTAATGAACTTCTGTGCCTTGATTTCAGCTATCCATGAAAACTTCCTCTGCCAGCATTACATTATGCCAGAGCAGATGATTTACAGTTGGCAAATCCTCCCTCAATATGTGCTAGGTCCAGACTTAAATGCCCACAGGCATCTTACAGCAGAAGTAAAATCAGTGAAACTTACCTGCTTTGGGTAGCTGCCACGTTGTGGGAAAAACAAAAAACAAACAAAAGCAACTGTTGCTGCAGCTGAGAGTAGCTAGAGTGGCAGCTAAGGACCAAGACAGAGAACTGCTGCTAGGGTGGCAGCTGAGGTACAGAGCCAAGCCAAACTGCCAGCTTTGGAGCCACCCTTCCTTACTGCCCAGCAGGAAGCTGTACCTATTCACTACGTACTTGCAAGGAACAGGAAGCGACATGAAGGGGTCTGAATAGGTTTCTGGCTTCACTCTTAATGTACATGCATAGGAAAGCCAACGGGGTCTAAGCAACAACAGAGTTGCAGAGTGCATGGAGCCTGCCAGCATGCACTTAAGGCATGGAACTGCTGCAAGGAGAACAGGAGAGCATTCTGATTGATAGACAACAAATGCCAATGTTTTCACCTTCCTAAAAAACTTAAGATTCTGCTTTTGTCTTACAATTTTACATACTATCTAATACTAAGCAAAAAAAATTAATTCCATGTGAATGTTAAAACAGAAAATAGGAAACACATCCAGGACTTCGGCACCTTAGTTAGTGGCAAGATAGGCAATTTTCCATAGCTTCATTTATTTTCATTATTTACAAAATGTTACAAAGAAAGCATCTGCATTGTTAAAGGCAAACCATATCAGCCATTAGGATCAATAAGATGACAAAGGAAGACAAAGTGAAAAAGAAAAAAGGGGACAAGGGGTTGGGCTGATGAGGTGAGATGCATCAGTGTTCGATGCATCTTGCGACAGTGGGAAGCAGAGTACTTGGTTATGTCTGCACAATGCTGCCAGCCTAAGTGAGGCTTAAGGAGCAATGCCTTAGCAAAGCCTTTCCTTCTACCTAAGTCTACAGGCAATCACAGAATCTCAGCATGGTGGGGGCTGGAAGGGACCTCTGGAGATCATCTAGTCCAACCCCACCGCTAAAGCAGGGGCACTCATAGCAGGTTGCCCAGGATGACAATGTCCAGGTGGGTTTGGAATCTCTCCAGAGAAGGAGACTCCATGATCACTCTGGGCAGCCTGTTCCAGGGCTCCAGCACCCTCACAAGAAAGAATTTTTTCCCCATGTTGAGATGGAACCTCCTGGATTCTAGCTTGTGCCCATTGCCCCTTGTCTTGTTACTGGGCACTGGTGCAGGAAGAAGACAGATCCCTACTGCACAGTTCAAAATGGTGTGTAATTTGTTTTCTTTCTTTAGATACCAGCTCTTTAAGAGGAAAACCAAAGCAATGTCACTCAGGGCACAGCAGGCTCTACATGCTACAATGCCATAAAGAGTCTTTGTAATTACAGTTAAGAGAAATTCATGATCCTGCTAACAGCACTAGATTTGGAACCATAAGCTTATCCTTGTGAGGAAGGACATCATGGCACAGAGTGAAGCAAAGATCACAAATCAATGTGAGAGCCAAATGGGCACAGAGAAACAAAAATTGCACCTGGCAAAAGCTGTCTTTGACAAAACTTCCTGAGAAACAGGAAAAAAATGCAACCTCATACAGCCCTTTCCCTTTGATAAGGAGAGAAACCATCCTGGGGAGCAATCAAGGAACAGTGATTACTCTGTAGCTTTGTCATTTCTCGTGCTGAAATTTGAGAAGATTTTCTCCATTCTCAGAGTTTCTTCTGAGGAAGGGCAGTGTCACAGCTTTCTGTGATAGGTGCTTCTTGTAATTCAGGCACGAGACATATGGTTAATCACGAGAGGGCACTGTGTCCTGGCAAGATGTGCAACAATTAATGCAATACTTAGAAGCAGCTATATCAACTATAAAAATCATTCCTGGAGGGATTCAAAAGCCATGTAGATATGGTGCTGAGAGTCGTGGTTTAGTGGTGACCTGGCAGAGTTCTGGGTTGGACTTGATGATCTGAAGGGTTTCTTGCAATCAAAATGACTTTATGGTTCTAGTGGGTATTCACGACAAGCTGTCATCAACTACAGAGTCAAGTAAGATACTAACGCCACGTTTTGTTTTACAATGGCTTTCTGCAATACTTTTGGTGTTACTTCCTCCGTGTCCCAGCCCACAAGGTCTTCCTGATCTCTCAGCATTTGGATCACCCATTGATCATGCAGCATTCCAAGACCTTTCAGACACAGGAGGGTGCTTAGTATTTCTGTAAAGAGATCGGAATTCAATCGGTAGGGTGCCACACACTCCCCAGTATGCTTGCTGTCAAGATAATCTGCTTACCTTTGTGTATTTACTGGTGTCTGGATCTTTGTGCTTCTGAATGGGCACTCACCAACAGATCATTTGCATGCAAATAACTGAAGGTATTAAGACTTAGCTCACACAAACTGCAGGCTTTGAAATACTTAAGAACACCTTAGCAGGGCCAGTAAGAAGCAGCAACAGCAGAGTAGTTTTGGTGCTATTGAGATGTTAAAAAAAACAACCCCAAAACCAAAACCCTGAAGGAAATTTCTGTGGCCTAAAAAGGAGAGCCAAAGAAATCACGGTGCTGTTGTAGAAGATAAAACACGGCTAGACATGGTCACCTATGTTTCTTTTGACCCTGTAGTAATCTTCTGCAGGTAAATCCATAGAGCAGAACTACTGCTCTGGAAGGAAAATCCTTTTTTTCCCCCTTTGCTCTGCTCTTGTCTTGTAATGAGACAGTTGTTTACTTCAGGAGATAGCAGCCTTATGTATTACCAGTCAAGAAGTTTTCAGCATGGTTTGTACCTTCCACAGCACTCCAATGAAATCACAAGACATGCTGGCATGAGCAAGCAGTACTGGTGAAATGGGCACAGAGATTTTAGGTGTTTATTTTTTCATGCCAGTCATATGAACTCCCTTCACTGTACAGCAAATTAGAATAGAGAATTCCAGTAATCCCTATGCCAGAGCTGCAGGGATGTCTTTATACTGACTGCAGTGTCTGCTCTTAAGGGGTTGCCTTGGGCAGCCAGTCCTCTTTATGTGCGTTGTAGTATCTAAGTGTAAACAACTCAGAAAGGGATTAAAACATTGCAGAACTTCTCCAGTCCAGACTGGAATTAGCAGGTATAGAATATTCCTGAAGGAAACACCTGTAGTAAAGGTGGGCCTAGTCTTTTCATTAGCTCACATCTTTACTTGGTGACATAAGCAGAACCAGTCTGAATGATGCTGCAGCACACATGCACGGGGAGGCTGCTGATACATACCGGATACTGCCTGCCCTCTGCGTAACCTCCGTAGGGCGAATCATCCCTTTGATAGCCAAGCTGATCATACTGAGGGTGCTGGTTAGAGGCATAGTCTGGGGTTGAATCAGGTCTCCTTGATGGCTGAGAATACGCGTGCCTATGCAAAGGAGAGGCAAGAGGTTACTGAAGTATGTGTAGTAATGTACTGCAAACTATCTCAAGTGTTAGTTTAACACTGGAATTTGAAATATAAAAATAATAGAGCTCACTACTGCATGCATGACACTGAGGCAGTAACATCATCCAAATGTTCAGTCTTCTAAGTTCATTTTATGATCAAACCCTTATTCTGCAATCACAGATAAAACTGAATTTAAAGAAGCAACATACTCTTTGAGCTTTTTTCCCCACCTGTTACACTGAATGATGCCACAATATCTGATTTTCTACATTCCTATGATGATTTTGAAAGTGATTTAATTCATCATGGGTACAGAGAGCTGTTGGAGTGAGTCCAGAGGAGGCCACAAAGATGAGCCAAGGGCTGGAATGTCTATGCTATGAGGATAGGCTGATGGAACTGGGGTTGTTTAGCCTGGTGAAGACTCCACGGGGACCTTAGAGCTGCTTTCCAATACCTGAAGGGATCCTATGGAAAGGCTGCAGAGGGATTTTTCATGAGAGTGTCTAGAGACAGGACAAGGGGGAATGGTTTGAAGCTAAGGGAGAGCAGGGTTAGACTGGATCTCAGGAAGAAGTTCTCCAATATGAGGGTGGTGAGAGTCTAGAACAGGCTGCCCAGGGAGGTTGTGGCTGCCTCCTCCTGGGAGTGTTCAAGGTCAGGTTGTGCATCTGAGTCTAGTTGAGAGGTGACCCTGCCTGTGGTGGGGAGGCTGGAGTACATGATCTGTGAGGTCCCTTCCAACCTAAGCTGTTCTGATTCTATATTAAAAAAAAGCAGACTTCCTTGATGGACTGAAGTATCAGAAAGTTCTGTTTCTGCAGTCCAGGCTTGCTGTTTTTGACAATCTGCTATAATTTAGTTGCAAACAAGTTCTCTGCAAAACTTGGTGGTAGGAACTACAACAGGTGGCTGGTGCTAGTAATGGGATTAAAGTAAGGAAATGGAACTAAGGAAACTGTGTTTCTAAAAAGTAATGAGAACTAATATACTTGCAATTATTGGAGGAAAACCAAACAAGCTTTTGGATAAATCAGTACATTAGGATTTAGCTTCAGAAAAGAGAAACACACATGGACTTTTTCTTTCTGGTGATACATTGGGAAAACAAACTCTTACAGACCAAGTGTACAACCAAACAACATAAAAATTAATCTCTTTCTATCAAGACTCAAGCCACAAAAATGTATGTGAACAATCCAGTCCAAAGTTTGGCCATTTACCAGACCTTTGCTAGCTTCTGTGCCACTGGTGACACCTCAAAGTAATTCTTAAACTCCAAATCAAAGTATAAAGTGAAAATGAGCAGCAAGCCAGCAGCATACCTGTAACTCCCTGATGTACTTGGGCTTGGGGCATCATCAAAGTCTTGTCTTTTTACTACAACTTTTGGAATTTGTCCAATCCAGTTAGAGTTATCCTATATGCAGGGGGATCAGGTGGTTACACACAGCAAAATCACAACAGATGACAATCAGCTCATCAGGTACAGAGTGTTAGCAGCTGTGGAGCTGTATGAACTGATTTAGCAGTTAAAAAACACCTCGTTTGCTATAAACATTTTCAAATGCATCAACTCAATTTATCTTAAAGACTCAATAGGAGAAAAGCCTTTCCATGTCTGCATAAAGCCTGTCAGATAGGACAGAGAAACAGCCAGCCAGTGAAGTCTGCACAGTTATGGAAACTATTAAGGGTCTGTTGAGTCTTTCATGATTAAGCATTTCAGAAAGATGCCACTCCCTAAATAACAGTGGATTTATCCCTGATTTGTGCAAAACTGAGTCAAAACATTAAACTAAATACAGTGCTCAACAATTAACATCAACTGAATGTTGTCATTTGAAGACTGGCTGCTGCCTTGCCAAACACACTGCTACAGGAAGGAGGAAAACATCAGGAAGAAAAAAGTAAATATTCTATATAGGTCATAAAACTAGGAAGTGATGTTCATTTGATAAAGGTATCCTTGCTTAAACATAAAGTGATCTGAAGCTATTTTCAATGCCATCAGGAGAGAAGCAGTGTTCTGGGTAGTTCATCGGCAGGAGCTGATGCCATGAGGTGCAGATGTCAGTTTCCTGCCCTGCCTCTCTCAGCCAGCTTTGGTGAGGGCTCTGCAGAGCGCAGAGCGATGCATACGTGCACTAGCCTGGTTTCTCGGCATGCAAGTGAATGCTCAGGCAGTTACCGGTGGGCTTTTTACAAGCTCGTGTTTTCATGACCACATCTAGCAAGGAGATGAGGCAAGCAGAAGCATCCCGTGGGCTGCCTGAGGGCTGCAACCCGCAGCACGAGAAAGCAGTAAGCACTGCAGCCAGAGCAGCTCCTCTGACGGCTTCCCTAAGGAAGCAAGCAGGGCTGGGACTAATTCACACCTTGGAAACGCCAGCATCTCTTGAAGGAAACTGTGAATTAAAACTTAAACAGCACCATCTCCCGGTGAAGGGGAGCTCAGGCCTCATCTTCGTTACAGGATCTTTACAAATACCTTTAACAGGAAGTAGTGTTTCAGACTTGATTATTATATACTTTTCTCTGTCAGCCTGTACTGTCTTCTTCACTTCTACACTGCTTAATATGAAAAACCAGATGAGGAAATGAACACACACACACACAAATGCTCCTGTCCTTGTTTTGAATGGCATTTATCCATCTTTCCTTCTGATACCCACCAGTTCAAGCAGTGATCTCGGCTATGAAGCACATGCTGGCTAATGGCAGAGTGTTAGCCTGACCAAAAAGGCAGCACCTAGCCCTCTGGGGACCAAAGTTCACTTTTCAGCTCTGTTACAGATCACCTTTGACATCCTATAAATGACTTTGTCTACTCTGAATGTTGCAAAGGTAACAACATTTATCTAAAGGAGCTTCTCCTTTAAAAAACAAACAAACAAACAAATGAAATCACATAAACCAAAGTAGGAAATGGTTCAATTTTTTAACCCTAAACCTAACTCAGTTGTAGGGAATTTGAACCAACACAGCTAGAACTCTGCCAACAACACTTCTGTTCTACAAGCAGTTGTGTGCTACCATGCAGAGATTATGCAGGTGAGAGGTGAAAAAGATAAACAGTACAGTTGGTACACCCATATCCATCTAATCATCTGCACTCATCCTCCTCTAACCTCCAGAAGAGTCATTGGGAAGTCTCACTCACAACATGACCAGGAAGGAAGGGTCACATTGCTGCAATTGTGCATTTTCATTCTCCTCCCACCTGGATAAAATGTCTTTGAAACAAACACTTATACTCTTCATGAAGTTTCAATCTGAGGCTGTGGACCTGCAGAACTGTCTGGTGTTTATTCACAAAGGGTCAGGTTTTTAGGTTGTACTTTAAGAGTTTGTCTTAGCTCCTCTGTGCAGTTATGCTGCTAGGCACCAGCCAGTGACCGCATACGTCTTAATTACTAAAGTAAGGCTGATTTCTTGTCTCTGAAGCAAACAACATACATCAAAGCTTTACTAGGCCTCTCTGCCTGCAGTCTGACACAACCTGTACTTGCAAAATTTACTTTGCACATAGAGAAGTAGAATATAGGAACAGAGAAAACTGAGCCGGGCCTCCTAATGCACTGGGAACAGCCAGTAATGGAAGCATAGAGAAGGCAGATTGTAAATACCTGAAGTACTATCAATACATCAGTGTAACTCCAAGTCATTAACTGACTGAGCTGGACTGGAGGCTGTGGCTGCCTTCACAGCAGCAATGAAACAAGCAAAGAGCCTTCAAGACAAACAGCCAGTCCTTCCTCTGGTGAAGCATAACTAGTGAAGAGCCAAATGAAACCACAGGCATGGCTTTGAGCAGCTTAAACTGCAGTCTAGACAGCCTAACTCTTCCCTTCTGGCCATGCACTCCTGCCCCTTTCCTTACACAGGCACTAGTACCAGTAACAGCATTCAGTGACCATGAGATGATCAGACTGGAACGAGCTCACCCAGCAGCTTGGACAGCACAGTGATGATACAGCATGTAGCCTGAACTCATATCCAAGTTATCTCTCTTTTTAATGCTAGTCTTCTAACTGGTCTAAGAGGAAATATTTAGCTGAAGAGCCTTTTAAATGAATCCCTCATTCTTTGTTTTCTCCTGTGCAAACTAGATTAACTTCAGCCTTGATGAAGAGTCTCACTTCTCACATGCATCAGATGCTCTCGGAAATCAAATACTGGGCGAACAGAAGGGAGACTTTGAACTCAAATTACCTTTAATTTTACCAGATGACTTTTTGTGTTTGCTATTCACATACCATTTAGCTGAACCACAAAATCATGCCTGCCTTCCATTATAACTGGGAACATGAGATCTCCCCCCCACGCCAACACCTCTTACCCTTGGCTGGTGACCACGCCCCACGTTACCATCCCTTTCAGCAGTAAATGCAGGGTTGTGATATACTTCAGAGTATGGAGAAGCTGTCTGCTTCCTGTGTGGGGGGACAACATGAAGTTAGAGCACTAGCAACACTTCTGGCAACTCTTTGTACTGCAGATTGTGTCAGCAGCTGTGTTGTAGGTTGAGATGCACTGTGGCAATGACTATGCCAGAGCTACCTATTGCCACGCTTTTCTGTGTCAAAGGGAGTACAGTGGTACACACTAATGGAGCTCAAGGAAAGAAGAAACAACACATATTGTCTGTATTTGGGACAACCATCAGATGGGGGGAAAAAGTAAAAAAGAGAAAATGTTGAAAGCAAAAAGCAGCTCAAATTGCCAATTTGAGAACCAAAGAGTGGGAGAAATTGTGTTTAAGCACCAAGGTTCCTATCAATGTTCATTTGCCTTATTAGCTTGTTTTCATTTTTTTTTTTTTTAAAGAACTTGTGGAAAGAAAGCCAACCCTTAAGAGCAAATAGATCAGCAGGGCAGACTTGGTAGTTGTGAGTTGAAGCAGTAAATGTCCTTATCAGTCTTTAAAGCTTGCCTGGTTAGACCTAAAGAGGAGCAGCAACGATGCAGAGTGAAGTCCTGCACAGAGCAGTCAAATGCTGAGTTACCGTTCAGTGCTCTGAAGAGGCTTTGATTTAGTTTTGCACTGTGTGCACAGGATTTTGGCAGAGGACACTGCATGGCAAGCTTGTTGGTTTAAATACCCAGAGGTTAAAAACCAATCAGAATACCAGGCTTCTTTTGCTTTACTTCCCTTTTGACTTACCCAGCCTTTTTACTTTTAATGCAGATGACAGAGGAAAATATTATCACAACTATGAGAACCAGTCCTACTCCAGGAAGAGTAGCTACTAAAATAAAATCTAGGGTGTTCCAAAGGTGGTTACATTTGGGGCCCATGTACCAATATTCCTTCCAGTCCAATCTGAAGTAATCACATCTGTAAATAAAAATATTACATTTTTAGCATCATTACTTGAGTTTAAAAATAAATAGTGTCAAAACAGTACAATATTTTGCAATATTGTTATTTATTATTGATTACTGCAGGGGTCATGAAATTCAGTGGTTTTTTTCTGCTTGCTTAAATATCATCTTAGTAATACAGACCTTACTCTAGATTTGATGCAAATGACCTCTGCCAGGCTCTGGATAAATCAAGCCCAAGTTGAGAGGTGTCCCTGCCCATGGCAGAGAGGTTGGAGTAGATGATCTAAGGTTCTTTCCAGTCTGAGCCAGTCATGGTTCTATGACTCATGATTCCAGTGAGTCCAAGACAGGAAGCCCTGCTAGAACAGGGCGTACTACCCACGTCACGGCACGGGTCAGGTCAGACATCTTTCTGCCAGCTGTAAGCATGGCAAAGCTGCTGAATTTCCAGAACAGCCTACACAGATACAACTGAAATGCCACATTGCTGTCTGTTGTTTCACACTGATGCCCCTTCTGTGAAAAAGCACCATGATATGAAGAGATTTGGGGTTTTCACCCTAAAAAAAATTGATCATCCTGAGAAAAACACCTGACTTCCCATGACACAGCATAATCTGGTTCTAAAGTATCTGAGACAACAGCAAACATATGAAAACTGAGGATTAAAATGATTACCCAGATTATGAATTACATGGCTACAAATATTCTGAAAAAGAAAATGCTGCACTCAGACCCCAGATTTGATTTTTTCTGTCTAGACTCTGAATGCAGATCAGTGTCTCCTTTCATGGATTACACTGTAGAGTCTGAATTCAGCTCACCACTAAGAATTTATTTGACAAGTTGAGTGTACATAGCACACATTTAAACCAACCAACTCCATACCCTACCTGCAAAAAGGTTGTCCTCTGTAACATTGACAAGACACATTTTCAGGACAGAAGTCAGTATCATTCATGCAATCAGAGAGGTCCTCAACTCCTGTGCAGTTGGCTGTAGAGTGAAACAAAACAAGTATTTCTTCAATGCAATTAGGCAGTGCCATACTGTTAGTGGCCTGTATTTCTAATTACATCAGAAATGTAAACTTCATGTAATGTACTCTGCAGATGATGCTAAATCTTGCTTTCTGGTGACTTGCTCCTTCAAAATTTTGAAATGATTTGATCCCAGATTCCCAGCATGGTGGGGCTTGGAGATCATCCAGTCCTACTCCCCTGATAAAGCAGGGTCACCAGAGCAGGGTGCCCAGATCCTGTCCAGGAGAATCTGGAACCTCTCCAGAGAAGGAGACTCCACAGCCTTTTTGGGCAGCCTGCTCTCGGACTCTGCCACCCCCAAAGGAAAGAAGTTTTTCCTCATGTGCCCCCTGTCCCTTGTCCTGTTGCTGGGCACCACCAAAAAGAATTGGGCCCCATTGTCTTAACCCTTGTCCTTTAGCTACCGATCAGCACTGAGCAGATCCCCTCTCAGTCTTCTCTTCTCCAAGCTAAACAGCCCCAGGACTCTCAGCCTTTCCTCCTCACAGAGCAGCTCCAGCCCCTTCGCATCTTTGTAGCCTTCCTTAGACTCTGTTTAGTAGTTCCCTGTCTCTCCTGAACTGGGGATCCCAGAACTGGACCCAGTAATCCAGCTGCACTCCTTGCTGAAGTAGAGCAGACTGGAAGAGAACCTCCCTTAACTGCTGGCCACACTCTAAATGGCCCCAAATGGCTTATGTCCAAGATTGATGGAGATGCACCTCAAATCTTGACTCAAAATGTGTAACTAACCAAGCAACCACGAGATACCACTGACAGCTGAGAGAGAAAATTACATCCAGGACTGTCCACTGCAAGGTCAAAATGCCCAAAGCAGACAATACACCTGAGTATAATTTTGTCTTAACTTTTCACTATGAGTGAAATGAATTTAGAATGAAGCCAGAAAGTCACAACTGGAAGAGATCTTTTGAGCTGATCTTTCTGAGCCTACCTGGCAACTGACAGGAAGAAAGTAGTATCAGAGCATCATTAATGTTAGTATTGTAAGAGAGATTTTACACCACCACCACAACAGGGAGACCAGCAGACTCAGGACTAGTGCATCATTAGCTTGAGAAGCTATGCTTTGAGGAGTCTCTATTTTAAAGCCAGCTAGAAGCCTCCTTCCTCCCCACTGTACAAGGTGATCTACTCCAACCCTGACTGTTAATCAGGGATAAATCTAATTGATAACCTAAGTCTCTGTCAAAAAATCTCTGTACTCTTGGCACTACAGAGCTCAAGAACTTTAAGACAGCAAACATAGCTCAGCACTTGTCAGACAAAGATCTTAACATTTCCCCAGTAGTTATAAACAAACTCTACCTAAACCCCAAGGAGATCTTCCTCAGAAGCACTGCCATTGGGACCGCAACACCACAGCAGCACTACTGCAGGCAAGGCAGGCACTGGACAGACATGTCCCTCCTCTGGCACAAGCTACAAAGTGGAAACACAACCAGGTCTTACGTTGTTCTTCACTCAGCGACTGGCTGGCCATCAGCAGGATGAACAGTAGCACTTGAAGAATGGACATCCTGAAGCTGTTTGTGGGAAAACACAGTTTCATCCTGAAGAGGGTGATGGTAAAAGACAGTTTCCTCCCGACCTTGCTAGCCACAACACACTCTCCTTTCTGCTACTGTTACTTCCTGTAGCAAGTCAAGGATCATGGATTTTGAGCTTGATTTACAGCATCCTTCTCCAGAGAGAATTACTAATTAACTTGTAACAGATACAGCTTCCTGGTAACTTCTCCATATTTTGCTTTATGACAGCTGGGTGGGTCCATAAAAATACCTCTTTATTCTTGCTGCCTCTGAGGCTTTGAATACATCTGCAAAGCATTCCCCTCAAAACACACATTTCAGCTCTCTAAGGTATCCTTCACAAGCATTTATTTGTTCTCCACTGAGGGTTACGTCACCTTTCAAAGGTAACAAACTTTGCATGCATTTGAAGAGAAAGTTCATTGACTACAAACTGTTTTTAAAGATGTGTCAAAGACATGGATCAGGAGGATTAGGATGATGATTAAATTGTGACTAAAATGTTTCTGCCCCTGGAACAAATGGAGTCTTTGCTGCATTACTGCTGCTCCAATTGGGTTTTGCTTGAAACAAAACCTTACTTCATGGCAGGCTTTCCCCCCCTCTAGATTAAAACAGAATTTACAGACACTGCTGTTTCTGTGATTCCTGTATGTCAGTCCTGAATCACTATGTAGTATGTGGAGACTGTGAATGGAGTATTTGAGTAACAAACTGTCCCCTGCTTTACTGTAGCAGCTCTTTTCTGGATATTCTGACTGGCTAGCACTTACTGACCATTCTGTTACCCTGGGACTTGAGAAAGATGAAATTATTAATGGGATTCATCCATCCCTCTCCTTGGAAGTTCCTTCCTCTGGTGTACTGTATACAGACAACTAACGCACAGTAGATGGTTCTGCAATGTAAACTCACCAAATTGTGCTGAGCTGTTACTTTGATCTTGGTTCAGTCAAGAATGATTGCCTTAAAACCTGCTTTATCCAAACTCACTGTGGCTAGCATTATCAATGACAATATACAGCAGAGATAGCTAATTATGGCAAATTTCTACCATGCACAATTAGACATCAAGTTTGGTAATCCACATTGTGAAAGAGCTGTAACAGTCTTAAAGACATTCTGAGGAGCAGGAAACCTTTAAGAGGAATATAGGCATGGAATCATTTGGGTTGGAAGGGGCCTTAAAGATCAGCCAGTTCCAACCCCACTGCCACCTTCTACTGAGGTGTATAAACTCAGAAGACTCCTCCTGTGTGGGAGCCCCTGTATCCAGCTGCTACACATAATCTGACCACCATGAGCCAAGTTACAAATGAGAGAAAGGAATGGATTTCTTCACCTCGTTCTTTGAACTCAACGTAACCCTGGAAAGGTGTGCAAGGCACACTGCCCTCAGGCTCACAATGAGGCAGAAGCTAAGAAGGGATCCTCTACTTGTATTCATCTGCCATTAGTTTTGCTGATTAACTTTTCTCTTTTGCAATCAAAAATCCCACTCTGACTCATCATCCTGAAGAACTAAACAGGAAGAAACGGGGAAACACTCAAGAGTTTGTGAAAGATTAACTGCATCTAAGTTAGCACAAGTGCTGTTTTTTAGGATGGTGCCCTCAAAATTTCTCCACAACTGATACAAGCCCAACATGGATTTCTTCATCTGACAGGAGCTGGCTGCTTATGAACACACACCAAATGCAGCTCCATTAATGGTGACAGGTGAACTTTAACCTTTACTTTTCAAAGGATAAACAATGACCTATAAAAATCAATGCCTAGCAAATATTTGCAGGCATACTGCTGCCTGAAAGCACAGCACTTACTTTTACAGCCGGGGACAAAACTGTTCTCAGGCCTGCATGAAGATTGTTTTACAACAGATCCCAGAATTACACTCAGAGGAACAGAGAAATTAACATACACCTCAGTAAAAGCAATGGTGTGAGCCTTCTGCAGATGTGAGGCAGAAGTGTGAGGCACCAGCTCCTACCTGTACTTTGTTCTTCTGGCTGACAGGAAGCCTCCCCTCTGGCTCCAGCTTGCAGCTGCTGTCAGCAGTTCAGCTGTGTGATAAGCACACCACCCTTACCTAGGGCTTTTGAAGCTGCTTAAGACAGAGATGCAGAAAAGCAATTTAGAGTTGGGACCCAGGTGAGATGTTTTGATGAGGTGGACTGCAATACCCAGACTAACTCTCTGCTACACGGCCAGCATTTGATTGAATGCAACACATCAGAGGCCACCAGTGACGTTTCTCTGTTGGCTGTCTACATAGGCAACATCACAAACTCAGTGCCAATGTGCCTGGACAGCTGTTAGCTTTGTATTTCACAGCTTGTTTCTGCAGTACAGCAAAATCAAGTGGAACCTTAGGCATTCTACAACTACAGTCCAGGGAGACTACACCTAGACTGATTTTATTTCCTCAAATAGCTGTAAATAAAGCAGTCACTAATTTTGGTTAATGGTGGGAGCTGGTCAACTGCTCATGTTATAGAATCACAGAATCACCTAGGTTGGAAGTGACCTCTAAAAGTCTAGTCCAACCCCTCTGCAGCCAGCAGGGACATCCTCCAGTCAATCAGGCTGCTGGAGCCCTGTTGAGCCTCACTGTGAATATCTCCAGGGATGGGGCCTCAACTACCTCTCTGCTTGAATCTGCTTCCAAACAGCTTTGGAGAACATCCTACTATCACTGTATTGCAGAGGTTTTAAGTTTGCATATATATAGCAGTTAGCAAGCTATATATTTCTCAAATATTGGTAACAGGACTGCTATAAATAAAGCACAAGAAAAGTTACAAACACTTAAACCCACTATGGTCTCAGTTTAGACCTATTACCTGATCACAGCAAGGGAGTTTCTTGCAGTTCTTTCAGTAAAAGCAATGTCCTACAGCCTGTAATGAAAAGGCAAAGAACTAACTGCACCATGAATAATGATGTTG
>VWYK01071794.1:0-10724 GCA_013399775.1 Semnornis frantzii | reverse complement strand
TGCAACTTGAGGACATTTCATCTCGTCCTATCCCTTTTCATGTGGAAGAACTAACTGACTCCCGCCTTGCTACAGCCTCCTTTCAGGCACTTGTAGAGAGCAATGAGGTCTCCCCTCACCTTCCTCTTCTTCAGACTAAACAGTCACAGTTCCCTCAGCTGCTTCTCATAGGACTTGTGCTCTAGACCCTTCATTAGCTTCATTGGCCTGCTCTGGGAATGCTCCAGCACCTCAATGTCTTCCTTGTTGTGAATGCCTGAAACTAAACACAGTATTTGAGGTGTGTCCTCAGCAGTGGGACCAGTACACTGCAGTTATTTTAAGGCCCTGCCATTAATCTTCACCCATATTGGAGGTATTGCAGGGCACAGGCAGAACTACTGTATCAGTACCACAACCAGGCTGTCGCTGGAGTCCTACCCTCTCTGATCCAAGATTGATCTCCTTAGTGTACAACTGGAGCTGTAACTGGAGGAAGAGGCATGGAGAGAGCTCACTCTTGAAACCCAGAAGTGCTGTTTAATGTTTGATGATAATGGTAGTTCTGGGAAATGGTGTCAGAAAGAGAACTAAAGGAAAAATTAGAGTAAAAAGGGAAGAAAGATAAGGATGGGAATGTGCTGATTTATTGAGAATACTTTTGACTGCACTTCATTTTTTTTTGACTGGCAAACTCTTCTGTCTTACTGGTGTTGCTGTGGGGTTTGCATGGAATTATACACAGGACAGTCTAAGACTCTGGGTCTTCTGTCTATCTGATTTTTTTTGATTTTTAAAAATCTTTTTATGGGAAAGCTGATTTGCCAAATTAACAGATGTGAAGACATTAAACTTAACTTTTGTTTGTTTGTTTGTTTAATTTATTATGTGGCCAGTACTATAAATGTGACCTCACCTGGAACTGAATTTTGGGCTATGACATGCCAACTCCCGTTTCAGTACCGGAATACTCCTTTGCAATGTTACTGCCCCCTTCCTGTTTTGCTGTGGTGCGATAGAATTTTGGCAGTGTTTTCTTTTCCCTCCATCTCCCCTCATCATCCCTTGAAAATTACTTTGAAAAAAAGAATATATTTTGTATTGCAGTAGAGGTGCTGACAGCTGTCGGTTTATCAGTTGAGTTGTGGAGAGCAAAGCCTGGTTCTTCTGTAAGCACATAATTTTCTGCAAAATTCTGCTTTCGATTTTGGTTTGTTTTCATAATTGTGTTCACAGCTGCAGTGCATCTGTATTGTCTCATGGAGCCTGCAAAAAGGGTACAAAAAATTAGCAGAGGTCCATCTTACAACTGACATATAAAAAAACTGAATGTGATACAAGCAAGATCAATAGCTTGTTGAAGAGTGGAGGAAGTGGGATATGGAAAGCTGTAAAGTCCAGATGCAAGTTTTTCTCTGTGCTGGTATCAGGACAGAAAGATGATTTGTGCAGAGTTCTTTTAGAGGCTGAGGGCTGTTATAACCAAATTGTCTAAGGAGCACAGAGGAAAATAATTCAGGATTTATTGTTAAAAATAACCATCAATTTTTTGTCAGTGATATTCTCTGCTATGAGTCACGGCTGAATATGTTTGTGCAGGAGTGGGAAAGTAGGGATGAAGAGAATTTTAAAGACAATAATGAATTAATGTTGCCATGGATTCTGTAGCTGCTACCACAGAATTTAAGAGCTGTCACTATGGAGTTAGGTCTGTTGTGTGCTGCAGTTTGCAAAAGACTTGCCCTGTGGTGTCTTACTGCATTGATCAGTGATGGTTAGCTCTAGGGTGTTTGGACATTAGACAGCAGTAGTAAGAGTAATATTTTATTTAATAGCATGTTGTGTTGCTGCTTCCATCCAGATGAAATAGAAGTAATGGTGAAGTTAGGCAATAAGTGAAATCTTAAGTATGTCAGAACTAGTGGGATGTCATTCATAACAATGCTTTTGTAGGTCACCTTAGACATGAGTAGAACCAGCAGGCCCTTAAAAAATCTAGTAAAAATCTGTATTAAGTAAAGCAGTGAGAAAATTTCCAGACTCTCCTCAAACTAGAAAGGTCTATTAACTGTTTCATATTTAGGTAGATATATTCCATTTCCTATTCAAATTATTAGCAAGTTTTTCTTTATTTTGTCCATCAATCGTGTCTTATTACCACTTGGAGAGTTATTTCAAAGTTTTGTTCCAATTTTATGCTATAACAGTATGAAAAATTAAGTGGAAATTAGTAATATAATACCTTTTCTTATTAAGAGTGAAGACAGTATTACACAACTGTGGTTTTTGCTAAGTTCCCTCATCCTGCCCAATATCCATTGACAGTTTATTTTAAAGCAGACAAAAGAGATAATGTGAAGGGTTTTTCTTCCACACCCATTATCCAAAATAAAGAGTTATAGCTGTTGAAAATTTGACTTAGTGTTATTCAGATCACACAAGACTTCCTTTAATTGGCCCTTAATAAGCTTGGTTTAACTGGGATTTAAAGAAAGAACAGTGGTCATTAACATTAGCCAGATTAAGACTGTGTTAATTACCACTGAAAGATAAAGTAATATGCAAAGATGGAGTCTAAAATATTCTTTCACTTAAGCACCCAAGGAAGTTGAGAAATTTCTTGCTAACTGAAATAAGTCAGTATCTCTTCCAAAGCTGAAAAGCAGAAGAACCAAGTGAGAGAAAAATAAGAGTACAACTGCTATATTTAAATACTCTGGCTTAATTAGCACCCTGTGTACCAAAGTATTTTCTATTTTGTTTTAACTTGTTCTGTCTCTCAAATGCAACTTAAAATTTTCTTCAAGTATATGACAGTTTGGGAGTTCCCTGCCCCCACACTTTGTAAAATGACACAGACTAGAGCTCAGCTGGCTGGAAGTTAAGGAATGAAGCTCTATTTACAGCTCAGCACAATATACAAGCAGATATATACACTATATACAGGAATATTTACAGAAATATGCAAGGAAAAGTTAATACAGAAACACAACAGCCCTCCCAGAAATCAGAGACCCCAGGAGGGCCTCCCAACCATCCTTCCACCTTCTCCCCACCCCTACACCTTACCCCAATGTGTGGCTTACATGCACAAGCCAGGATGCACATGCGCATGCACACACAAGGATTGGCCAGGGGGGTTAGAAGAAAAGTGGTTAGTTAGGTTACTTAGCAGAGAGAAGCCAGAAGCTAGACCACCCGAGATGCTGTGCCCCAGAGACACTGACTTATCTTTGTTTTGAGTTCTTATTCCTAAACATCTCTGCAAGGCTATGAGTGAAGTAGACATCACCATTGTTTTCCTTTCACAGCCTGTAATATAATTTTCTCTATTAACATATTCCAACTAGCCTCAAACCAGCACAAAGTATTCGATAAATTCTACATCAGTGTGTAATGTTCTTGTCATTAATATCTTCTATAGACAAACACAGTCATATATATTACTATATTTGTTTTTAGGCTTTCTATATGAACACAAAATAAATATTAATGGATATGTATACATTAATAATATATAAAAATGCATGGCACATCTTTATCACTTCTAAAGAATATTTTTCTTAATGCACAGCAGCAATAGAATTAAAGTATTTCAAGTGATGTAACCAACATTTTAAGATTTATCCTTATCATAATGGTATTTTTGTGATATCGATATAAATACTTTAAAGCATTCCTCATTCCAGTATTGCCTTCCACTCTCTAGTGGACTTGCAGTGAATTTGTCATAGTATCATTATCAATCAGAGCACCCATCAGAGCAAAGGTCTAGAAGCTGACAGTAGGCAGATAGGGACTCATCTTTTTCTGTGCATGAATAGTTCCTGACTAGTCTTCATCAATCAGTGATGATTTATAATCTGAAATTAGAAGTTTTTAATCTCATCAATGACTGGTTCTTATACTTAAGGTGGTGACGGCTTTTCCCCACTACTGGCACTAAGTGATATGTTCTGATTTAAACAAACTCTGGTTCTCAATTATTTCCATCTGCATGATTATAAATATTTTTAAACAAGTAATTCTGTTTCTTCCAGAAAGTGATATGTGCTGATATGTTGTATCTCAGTTTCATGGAATATTGTCACATTCTCATATAGTGAGAAGAACTAACAGTTGTGCCAAACTTAACTGTTGCGTATTCTTATATATTAATAATCTTTTCACTTCCATCTCTCTAAGCAGACTGATGAACTTAACTTGGAAAAGGCACTAGTTATATATTTTCTACATTCTACTTCTACTTCTTTATAATATCATTAATTTTCTTCAAGCTGCTTTCACACTGAACGGTTTTCCAACAGTCTGTGTATGACATGTTTTCTTAGGAGATATGGTCATTAAAAAAATGAAAACAGTGAATCAGTTGGTAGGTCAAATAAATCCACATATCCTATTAGATTCCGGTTAGTATCCAAAGATGCTGGAGCTTGTTTATTACCTACTTTTAAAAATTGTTTATTGCCTTTTTTATTTTGAAATTGTTTGTTAGGGACGTAGTTGCAGTATGCATTTTTAAGAGTAGGTGCTGATAAATCACTGCAACATTTCGTGGTTTTCTGTTTGAAATTCTATGTAATAGGTATTACAGCTCCACATTTTCGCTTAGCAATCAGCAGCAAACCTATGATATGCCAGAAGGCCCTTAGTATTTTCTAAATCAAATAAAAGAAGTCCAAAGTGTTTCACAGGTTCTAAAGACTAGGTGCATAGTTGCTAAAACATACTTGAAGTCCTGTCTTTGCATATAAACCCTATAGTTAAAGTATATATGTATATTAAAAAAATAAATAAAGATCTAGTTATTATATTTGGGTAATATAGTTCAGAGTGTTAGTTCAGAGGGTTAATCCTTAACATGTATCTTATGCTATGCCTTTTGTATATAGAACACCTGCAAATGAAAAAGATCATTCTTCACCCATTCATACAGAAACTGCTACACTTAGAAAACCTGGGGCCATGTGGACTTTCTTAATCCTCCTGAGGGTGCACCTGACGCCTCCTGTGCATTCTTTCATGTACATATTTTAAGTATCACATGATAACATGGGCCATAAAATCTGTGGCCTTTAAAATAACAGGAAATGTGTTAACAAAAGAACTTGCCAAACTTATTGTCTTGAATAAAATAATTGATAAAAGGAGCCAAAGAGGAAGAAATATGCTTTAATCGATAGGCTATTTTTACATGTGAATGGAAGTTTGGATGCATTCTACTGCGTGTGTTACAAACTTTATTAGCCTGAGCCCAGTCAACCTCAATTCTTTGTTAAACACAGGTTTTCTCTTTGTAGGCAATGCAATATCTCTGTATTAAATTTTTCATTCATCAGTCCATACCAGGGCCAGCCAGCATGTTGTCGTTGTTCCCTGAATGCTTGTGCTCAGAGTGCAGCCTTTGCTATGGAGCTCTCTATATTCCCTGGGGACTACCTCCTGTACTTATGGGAATGAGGAAGGAACCATGATAAGATTTAGTCTGTAGACCAAGAAAGTTACAGATAAACTTTGCATATGGGTTCTTGCTACTGCTTTTTTTTTGGCAGAAGTGATACTGCAAGCAATCTTTGTAGGTCAATTTTGGGAACTAGGTAGTCTACGCTAAGCATAGAGGCTTTGGCATTACAAACATTTGGGAGATTCAGTGCCAAATGTGAAACCTTCCATCTGATCCTACTTTTTCAGAAAAGTTTAAGGTATTTTCCAGAATTTGTGCTTTGTCAGCATAACGTTTTCCAAATGTAATTCATGTATAAATAATACATAGGAAGGCTTCCCTCTCATGCCACGAACTACAGTAAAATCAGTTGAAGAACACTCTTTGTAATCAGCATGGAGCATTTGGCCAGTGATCTATGTATTCATAATAGTCATGAAAATTAGCAGAGTTTCACTACCATAATGAATGGAATAATTCTTCAAATAGAGCAACAGAATGAGATCAGTTTTTCTAAGAAGCACAGAAGGATGACACTGAAAAGAATTGGCTTGGATAACTTAAAAACTGCTAAAAAATAAGAATCAATGTTTTCCAAAATTAGAAAAGCAAAAGCAAACAAAACCAAAAGCAAACAAACAAACCCAACAAAAACAAACAAAAAAAACAAACCCACAACCTCAAATGTTCCTCTACATGTTTTCTTCTTTCCAGTCTCCATGGTAAATACCTCAAGCACTTGCCAGTGTACTCCCTCAATGAAGAGCAAGGCTGAAATATGTCACAAATCATACCTAGCTGCCAGAAAATTCAAATTGCTGTAAGCACAAGTGCCAGGGGAGCTCTTACAGCGATGCTGAAACCATAATGCAACATTCACAACGAGATCATTGCATCATAATCTCCTTCTGAATGTGACTCCCTTTGTGCGTTAGGTGTTTGCATGTCAGAGGGAGAAGAAGAAAGGGGATTGTGAGTTTAGCACAATCTGTTGTTTTGTATTAAAAGGCTGTGGGTTATTTTCCTCTTTTTTGTATTTTTTTATATTAAAAATGACCTGGTTTTATGCAGAATATTCCAAAAGCTTCCAAGCTACTTGCTGCCCTCTAATCCCCTCAAGTGCAAACCTCTTTTGTTAGGAAAATTCATGTTTTCATTTCAGACAAGCTAGTTACTTGGAATTCTCTCTAAGCCTATAAGCTTGCAGAAGTTAATATATATTAAAAATATATTTATTTTCGACATACACATCACAGATATTTTAATTTCCTAAGTGCACAATCAATATTTAAATCAAGAACATTTGATTTTTTTTCTCAGCCGTATCAGCTTTTGAGCAGAGTAAGTTTATGAAAATCCATGGAGTGGTTTGGAGTTTTTTGGTTTTGTTTTGGTGTTTTTTGTTGTTTTTTTTTTTTTAAATGGATTTACAACAGCATAAGTGAAAAGAGAATCACGGCCATATATTGCAAAATGTCATTTACATTAATTCAGCATCCATCAAACCCGCCTTTATTTCATGCAGTCATGCTCACAAAGTATATGGAGGTTGTCTTGGGCTGCTTTGCAGTTTTTTTTTAGAGCTTATTAATATAATGTAAGACTTGAATATATGCCCTTAAAAAAACAAAACTAAGATAAGGTGAATTTAATAAAGGAAAACTGGTGTCAGGTTGGTTCACAGGAAGATCTGAGGAAAGTTGTTCCTTGTGAAATTGACATCTCTCTCATTTGATTCTGCCATGTAATCATCAATTTTGGCTATCAAAAAAACCATTAGATTCATTCTGTATGCAACTGAAAACTGTTTAGAGTTTACAGTCAGAATAAGACTGCGGATAAGAGTATAGATAGTTTCACAAAATCCCAAGAACTCACTTCAGGTGTCTTTCTCCATAACTGATTGTACTGCTTTAAAGATGGAAATATAATAGTGATTATCACCAAAAAAGGTCAGAAAGAACCTCAAAATGTTTGGAATCAGTCATGTTTAAACCTGTGTAATTTCAAGAGAAGATAATCCAGTTGAAATCCAGTTGCATAGAGCTCAAAAAAAAAAGTAGATTTCTCCAATGGACAACTAGCACCAATGAATATGTGAATTACTTTGTAGAGCTGGCTGCCTATTGCTTGACTGTACAGGGAATCTGAGTTAATTGGTCAGTTAAACTGAAATGTATGAGGATTTTAAGGGTAATTTAAGTATTTAGATTTCAGAGTGCAGTCTTAAAATCCTTCCAGTCCTTTTACATGTCTGTGAAGGTCTGGGACAACACAACCTTAGAAGAATGGAGATACTCTGCACTAGTTAGGCCACACCTTGAGTACTGTGTCCAGTTCTGGGCCCCTCAATTTAAGAAGGACATTGAGGTACTTGAACGTGTCCAGAGAAGGGCAACGAGGCTGGTGAGAGGCCTCNACTGAGAGAGTCATTCACTACTGGAATGGGTTGCCCAGGGAGGTGGTGGAGTCACCATCCCTGGAGGTGTTCAAGGCGGGTTTGGACGTGGCACTTGGTGCCATGGTCTAGTGTTGAGGTGTGTGGGAACAGGCTGGACTTGATGATCTTTGAGGTCTCTTCCAACCTGGTGATACTGTGATACTTCTCAGAACTGATGGGTACTTAAGACCTAGGCTTAGAAAGATAACAGTTCTGATATTTTCTTGTCTTCAGTATTTCTGTACTGTCTCGTTTAGACAGCTTCACACTTATTTATTTTTCCTTCCTTTCCTTGCTCTTCTCTCCTTGTGCATTTCACTGTAGTATCTGAGATGCCTTCAATTATTTTATGTCAGACAGCTGAAAGTTAGAGATTGTGGTATTTCTGTACCTTTTTATTGTGCATCAGCATGAATGCTAAAGAGCAATGTTAGAGAGAAGAGGGAGAGGGAATAAATAGTGCTGCATGCTACTGAAACTGCGTAGGGAATTTAGGTAGGCAGAATGCAATTATGCATTTGGAATGTGGCCAGGACATATGGGTTAACACATGTACTCCTGTGAAAAGTGCCATGGGATATTTAATGACTGTAAGTTGTCAGAACTCAGTTTTACATCTCATCTGAAAGACAGCACCACCAGCAGTATGATGTCCCTTCACACCATGCTGGAACAGTTCCTCAGTACAGGCTCAAAGGGACTGAGTGGTGTCCTCTGAATCACCATTTCCATTTCTTGCTGCAGCTGGGCTTTCGTGAAAGATTTGTATTAAAACATTAATCAAACCCAGCCTTCTTAGCTAATGAGGTCCAACAAGTTCACTATTCAAATTTGAATACGAGTGCAATTGCCTATGCCAGAAGTAGTTTGCTGTAAGATGACAATTTATCTTTGGGGTGGAAGATGTTACCCTTCTGGGCTGGCCATCTTTGGACAATCTCTGATGAGCGTGAAATTCTTGCTCAGATTGAAGTGGTGTAAATGGGTAGTAAAAAAGATAAACCAGTTTAGCAAAAGCTTGAGAACTTTTTGGCGTAGCATTGCATGATAAATAATACAACAATATAGAATCATAGAATCATTGAATCATAGAATCATAGAATGGTCTGGGTTGGAAGGGACTTCCGAAGTTCACGTAATCCAATCCTCTCTGCAGTAAGCAGGAACGTCCTAAACTAGACCAGATTACCCAGAGCTCTGTTGAGCATCACATTAAATATCTCCAGGGTTGGGGTCCCAACCACCTCCCTGGGCAACCCGTTCCAGAGTTCCACCACCCTCATAGTAAAGAACCTGTTCTTAGCATCCAGTCTAAATCTACTCTTCTCTAATTTGAAGCCCTTGCCCACAGTCCTTTGTAAACAGTCTATCTCCATCTTTCTTGTAGGCCCCCCTTCAGATACTAGAAGGATCCCAGAACCTCCTCTTTTCCAGGCTGAACAACCCCAGCTCTCTCAGCCTGTCTTTGTAGCAGAGGTGCTCCAATCCCCTGATCATTTTCATTACCCTCCTCTAGAGCTGCTCCATCAGAGGAGGCTATATGTCAGCTTTTTTATATTACAGAAACAAGGAATCTGTTACAAAACTTCTGAAAGATGGTTTAGATCTATCATATATTTAATTTATCTGACATCTACTTCAGCGGCACTCGATGAGCAGATATTACAACCTCATCTGACTGGTTTTAATTGAAATGTTGTGAACTTTTGCAGTCCTAACTGTAACTGGAGAGTAAAAAATATCTAGTAGGTTCATGATTTGGAAGAGATTGCTGCCAGTAATTGTTCAAGTGTACCCCAGTCTGTTCCATTGATCTGGAACTTGGTGGAGTCATCTTCCTGTAGGATTTTAATGGCAGATAATGTGGGCTTTTTGGTGTTTTGTTTTGTTTTTAACAAGGACTACTGAAATTTGCTCTTTGTGCCTTTCATTGATAGGATTAATTAACAAGGATATATGACTATGAGAGAAGACAGTTTACACTCATTTTCTGAAGTCTGAGCATTCAACATAATCTGTATTAGTGGCTTTTACTATGCTGGTCTGTTGATCAGAGCTTCTTTACAGCACAAGTGGTAAAAGGCTGGGTTACACAGATAGAACAGCTTTTGTCATTCTTGAGTAAATGCATACACTTACTCAAGAATCTCAGTTCCTGCACTACACCATTTTTAGGCAGCTTGGTCCCCTTCTGCAGAGCATTAATGCCATTTGTCTTTGCAGTTGAGGCTTTCTTTTTTTGATGTGGTGATTGACTGGAGTTTGCCAATCATTTGTTCAGCTGTGTAAGCCCCACTAATTTCCCAAAGTTAATCATAGCAGTGTGCATGGCTGAGATAATGGAGCTGGTTGCCATACTCAGATGTAGTTCTGCAGGCAAATTCTTAATGTGCAAGTCATAAAACTGAAGTGCGAAAGAGAGTACTCTTAAACGCAGGTGTTCAGCATATAGTAAAGTCCTTCCTGTTCTATATATTTCAGGTTTGGTATAAAGGGGCTGTCCTACACATTTTCTCTAGAAAATATGTTTTATTGTTTTCAACTATGAAAATACCTGATTTTAGGGTTTTTTTTTAATAAAAAAAAATTTAGCTATAAAATTTAAAAACCTGTCATGCATCCAATATGAGAAGTAGTTAAGTATCTATACATTCTTTGAATTTATGAGGTCACCAGTNATCTATACATTCTTTGAATTTATGAGGTCACCAGTTATTTACATGGTGTCATCTTTTCCTGAAAATATCCTGTAAAAGAATGAAAATGACTCTTTAGATATGAAAGGCAACATCTATCTGCAAATGCAAGCTATATATAACAATACTTGAAAATGCAAGAAGGAATCTTATTTAAAATTACAGG
>VWYK01071772.1:2046-15407 GCA_013399775.1 Semnornis frantzii | reverse complement strand
TAATTAGCTAAAAAAACAGCCCTGTTTCTGTCCTTGGGTAATATTCTCAACCTGGAAGCTTTACCACTGCAATGAAATGCTCTGTTTCATTTTCCCCTTTTAAAATAAAGGTCATGTTATAGTTAAGATCATATATTGTCAATGAAGTACTGCTTTTGTAACCTCGCAAGCTTATTCCATCTGTGAAATAAAAAAAAAAATCTTTAGAAGTGACAGGGACATGTGTGTGAAGATTAAAATGGATTGAGGTAAAAGCGACTGACTGACCTTTGCTTCCTCAATGGCTTTGCAAGGGATAAAGATCCGTGGGAAAGCATACATAGCTCCTTGAAGTGGATTGCAATGAAATCCTGGAACCTTGTTAATCAAGTCTTCTACTATTTTGGCTTTTTTGGCAAGATTGTTCAAAACAGACTCCTTCTCCTGTTTAAAAGGAAGGTGTTCAATTTGACATATTCGAATTGCTATTTAGAATGCCAGAGAAAAACTATGATGCTTCAAGAAGCCCTCCCTGAATTAAGGATTTTAAGGGATTTGCTGAGCTACTAGACAAAATGATTTTCTTAATTTCAGTCACACTCTACATTGGCAGGGTAAAACTACAAAGTGTTGTAGGTAGGCAGTAACCTGAAGAAGTGTCTACCTGTATGCCCTCTTCTTACACTCTTCTTTCTGAGCATCCACTCTTGGCTATCTTTAGAGACCAGGTTAGCTGAACCCTTGATCTGATTCAAAACTAATTTCTTAAGCCAGACTGAGTTTCATTTTAACAGATGAGAAACTATGAGTATATTTTAATACAGAATGCCATGTTGTTCAGTATATAGAGGCACTGGATACCTAAGAACAAAGTGGATTTTATAACTGTATTTGAACTTACATTCCTGTTTAGATTTTAATAAAAGCAAATCCTATTCAGTATTTTGTCGTGATAAACACAAAAGTAAACTTGAATTTATCAGCAAGAAACCTGATTTGATAACACTGCCTTAGCTTTCTTTGACTCCTAAACAAAGGAACCATAAAGGAAAAATAAAACAACTTTTAAAGGTTCTCATATTGAGTTAATTTAAAATACCCTGCATGGTTCTGTAAATGGGTACTTTTATAGGATTTTCCAAGAAGAAAGGAGTGTGATCTCTATGCATATTTTATGTTCACAGGATAGATTTAGGAAATGGACAGAAGAACAAGCACTTTATTGCTGACCTTTATGAACTGTGCATAAGATTCTTCTCCAGGTCCTGGAGGATTCACTACAACATCCAGTGCTGCTTGTCCTGAGACTGGAGGACAAAGGCGAACAGAAAGCAGCTTAACGAGCTGTCCTTTAATGTCTGGGTGCAAGTTTAAGACCTCCATGTAGCCTCCTCTGTAGCCACATCTGTCATTAAAGTGGACAGAAAAGATTGCTTAGTAAGTGTATAAATACAGGAAAAGCAAGGAAAGTAACTGCAGAAGTGGAAAGTCAGTTAAGGAGGATCTTACAATATGTAGCATACAGGTTGTTGAAACAGATGCTATACTGATAATGTTTTAAGATGGAACTAAATGATACATCATTAAGCCCTAGTATCCCATACCGAGAAAATCATGTAGATGCGTAGATGCAGCTTCTCTGTTAGAGAAGTTAATTGTTAACTTGGATTATTTGCTCTTTCAGAACAAGAGCATATGGCTGTAACAGCATTCGTTTAATCAGAAAATTAATTTCCTTTCCATCTTTCTCCCCCAAACAAACATCCCAGTGATTCTTGAGCTCTTCCCTTGAATATTGGAGATTGTGTTTTTTCTTTATCACAGGTCCAGTTTAGGACTGCTAAGATTTAATCTTTGTGGAACTGAGGTGTTAGGCGTCTGAAATAAATACACATTACTTGGTACTTTGAAAACCACTGAGCTAATTCATTAGTCTGTGCTTTAAATGCTCCTTTTTCTTTTCTTAATAGCTTTTAACTAAAATTAATATAAGAGAGTGGATTACCTTCATATCCCTAACATGAAAGGGTTATCCCACCAGATTTATATGAAAGAAGAAACAAAACAAAAAAACTAAAGCAGACTTACTCGCCCATGTATCCCTTAGAGGTGGAGTGAAAAGAGGCCAGCTCAACATTGTTATAGTACTCGGGTCCCATCTCATACAGAATCTTTTTGAAGGAATGAAACTGGCATCCTTCAGAGTACACATTGTCCTGGTAAACCTGAACAGTCAGAAGACATTAATGTGCTCTGTTCCCCCAACTAAGGATAAAAGATGGCCTTTCAGAGAGCCAGAGATCTGTACTGAAGAAACAGTGGTAACTCTCAAAAGCTGTTAGAAGACACAAGGTTCTTTGCTAAGTAGCAGTTACTGTTACGAAGCATTTTATCTCATGTGGCCATACTTAGTAGTTTAGCCTTTGGAAGGACAGTGAGCTTCTTTGTATAATTTAGTCTTTACTTGTATGTTTAAACTGAGTTTCCTTCTGTTTCTTTCATTTGAAGTAGACTGAGTATCACATAGGGTTTTAGTTCAGTTCCAGCAATGTTCCTCCTTGTGTCTCCTTGCTTGTTTCCCCTACACTTTCCCTTTTGTTCAAATTCAGATCAAGCCACATCCCATATTAATCCTTTGATAGTGAGAATCTTCTATGTTTGCCAATACAATAGTAGAGAATCTGTTCCCTGTACTTAAAAAGTACCAATACCACGCATGGAACAGAATTACACCTCATATGTGTGCTCTTAGCTGTGCTTTTGAGAGAGCAGAATATTCCATTACCTCATCAGCCAGAAGAAAAAGTTTCTCTTCCCAAGCAAAGTGTATCACATCTTCAATGCACTTTCTGTTTTGCACTTGTCCTATAGATTTTTAAAACAGGAAAAAAGTCAGACAAATCTTTTTGTCCAGACTTAGTCAGATTGCTAGCTTTTCAGTAAGATACCCTTCTTTCTCAGAAAAGTGTTACTGAATTTTAGAATTCAGTTCAGTAAGTGTGAAATGAAGGAACATTTTGGAATTAATTATGGATCAAGGTAACTTAGTGCAACTTAAGCAAAGAAAGTGTAAGTTACAGGAATCAATCAGTAACTTACTAAGAGTACTCTGTATATAACTGACCATGCATGATGGTTAAGTGGGAACTGATTTGTCACTAATCAAGCTGAACTATTCAAAAACTAAATTGTTCTGAGGGAGGCAGTGGTTGCCACTGAGTTCAGAGTTTATCTGTAGCTTTTGCCTCTCAGGACGTGATCTTTGACAAAGACCCAAAGTGAGTGAAAGTCATTCTACAACTGTATGAAACTTCAGTGGAAGCAATCTCTTCAAATGGGATCCAGTGAGGTGAACCTGCTTCGTCCTCTCTTCCCAAATCCCTGGAGTTCCATGATGCTGAAAATGTTTCTAAAACTATGTGATACTGTCCTACTTAGAGCACTGATCTCTAGAATTTAGCATACAAATACCTAATTGAGATGTATTTAGGAATTGCCTATAATGTCAAAGGAATGAAAGAGGGGAAAAAAAAAAAGTGGTCATAAACTGCATCCATTAAACAAAATTGGTATAGACCTGTGGGATTTCCAGGGTTGATAACACAGAGGACTTTTGGATTGCAATACGATTTAGCTTCATATAAGGAACGGCGAAGTTCATTCACATTCAGAGCCCAGCAATTTTCTTCATCCAAATAGTAGTTCACCTGGATTGCATCTAGATCAGATATGGCTGCAGAATATAAAGGATATTGTGGTATAGGGATCATCACTCCTGTTCTGGACTTTCCACCTCCTGAGACTAGGATCTTTAAGATTGACTGGGGAAGAGTAGGGAAAAAAAAAGAAAAGAAAAAAGGTCACACATCAGAACTAATAATATACTCTAGAATAAGTTACTGATCGTCCTTTAAAAAATCTAGAAGCACACAGAAATTTTCTCATATCACAGGGCATTTATTTTTTTGGAGTTAAATTACTAGCAGAGGCAGGATGGTCTGCCCCATCTTAATGGAATTCCTCTGTATGTCATGGCTTCTAAAGACTATGCCCGATCAACGGCAAAACTTGGGAAGGACATTCTAAGCACAAGGCTAGAGGGGAAGCTGGAAACAGTATCAAGGTAGGATTTTTCTGCTGTGCCCTGTTATAAGTAAAGAAGCCTCAGATAGTTGTTGCTTGTTGCCTCATTTTATCTCGTTAAACATAAAAGGTAAATAAATAAACTAAAAATTTAGAACTTAGGTCTCCTTTGGAACAGAAAGAGACCTGTATTAGATTACAAGCAAATGCGGGCATCTGGAAACAAAAGTAGAGACTCACATAAAGGTTTCATTTTCAAGTAACAGAAGAACCAAAAGTGTGCATTTTTTGGGATGGAAATCTAATGTATGTGGTTTGTGCCCAAAAGATACAAACAGAAATGTTGTGTTTCTGCTAAGGTCAGTCCAGAGCCTGTGCCTAGAGGCTACGTGTTTTTGTGTGTGTATATGTAGGCTTTTTTCATGTGATTTAAATTAAAGAGTGCACTTGGTGCAGGAAGTGATTTTTTGCCTTTATAATCAAGTACAGGTGCAGAACTCTGAAGTACAAGTGCAATCAAAGCAGGCATTCTCATTAACGTGTATTAATAGTGTAAAAACAAAATTAGCTCTTCAGATATAACAGTGCTATTCTTGAAGTTTCTTGTTGGTTTTAAAACAAAATCTGCCTTTCTGTGTCTCTCATCACATACTAACTCAGCTGCTAAGCTAATGACTGCATCAGGAATAGTGTGGCCAGCAGGAGCAGGGTGGTTATTCTTCCTCTGTACTCTGCACTGGTTAGGCCACACCTTGCATACTGTGTCCAGTTCTGGGCCCCTCAATTTAAGAAGGACATTGAGGTACTTCAGTGTGTCCAGAGAAGGGCAACAAGGCTGGTGAGAGGCCTCGAGCACAAGCCCTATGAGGAAAGGCTGAGGGAGCTGGGATTGTTTAGCCTGCTGAAGAGGAGGCTCAGGGGAGACCTTATTGCTGTCTACAACTACCTGAAAGGTGGTTGTGGCCAGGAGGAGGTTGCTTTCTTCTCTCAGGCAACCAGCACCAGAACAAGAGGACACAGTCTCAAGCAGTGCCAGGGNATACTGTGATACTGTGTGATACTGGGACTTACAATCAACATAATTTTGTACCCACCGCTAGTTTAAAAATACTAAACATCCAAAATGTATAATCAGGATCAAATGCAAATTAAAAAAAATCTTTTAACACCTTCTGTCTCCTAAGTTATGAAAGTTGGTTTATTCTTGGAAGTGCCAAATAATGAGAATCATTGTATTGCTCATTTTTCATCACTGGTGAAATCAAATGTGCATGATGCAGATCTGATATGCTACACTGCTATTCCTGACAAGCTGCCAGTATAATGCTGGGCTTCAAAAGCTCTCGAAAGCCAATTCAGTAAAGACATCTGGAAAAGTGCTCATGTCAGAACATTATCATTCTGAACTCTGCCACTAGATGTCATTTTTAAAAAGAGTTTTGCAAAGAAGCTGTATAAGCTTAATAAATTCAGAGAACTGCTGGTAAATGTGTTTGTATAAAGGAAGAATCTAATAGAAGCAGTTACTTCCATCTTTGAACCTAGGCTGAAGCCAAAACCTGAAGTTTCTCCCAAACAGGCTAGCTACTGAAATAGATCTTTGGGATTTTCACTGGCATTGATCTGCACTAGCATAGTTTACTAGGAAGAACTGCTGAGACTTCTCGCTTCTGAGGTCATTCCTTCTTCTCTCTTCCAGGGATTCATACACTCTAATCTTCAGTACTTACATATCTGAACCATTGAGGACACCATTATTTAGTATGAATGGTCCGAATCTCCTAGATTTATATTTAGATACCTATGTATTTTACAGTACCATTACAAAAGGTAGTATAAAAGGTATTCAGAGACTTTACAAAGTCTCATGATGTATATTAAAAAACTTTGTCTCCATCTGCCTGTTTCTTAGCAGGCATGGTACATCCACATAATTGGGTGTATTAGAAAATGTGACTTCAGTATCTGTTACATCATACTCAGTTTGCGAGATCAGATGTTCAACAGAGAACTACTTCTGAAGGTCACTGCTAAATTATAGTTTATACTACACATATATAGTTTATATAGTTTTAATTTTATCACTTACAGTAATACCATCACTTGCCCCAGTCGTAAGATATATGTTATCTGGATCTGCAGGAACTCCTCCATCTCTTCTTTCAATATATGAAGCAACATCTTCACGGATGCAATTTATACCTTGGGTGGCAGTGTAAGATCCTGTGGAAAGTAAAGCATGAGATGAAAATTCAGTACAATGAATATCAGATTTTCTGTTTGCGAGCAAAATTCCTGAATTAACATTGGATGACAAAATTTGAATAAATGAGGGCTTTGGATCTCCAGGACTGGGATTTGTTTTTTCTTGTTTGTTCGGGTTTTTTTGTGGGTTTGGGGTATTTTTGGAGATGCTTTGTTCAGAGAGCAAAAGAATTCATTTGGAATTAGACATAATATACGGGATTGTTAAAAGGTAGGATCTAAAGGCTACTTTGAAAATTGAGACAGCAATCTCATTTCTACTATCTCCCGTTGCTTTCTTTATGTGGAAAACAGCTTCAGAATGTCAACTGACGCCTATTTTATGGGAACAAGGAAGAGGTGGTATGTGCAATAGATAGGAAAATAACTTCTTCAAATCCATGACAAAAGTTAGATTTCTGTTTCACAGTGTGAAACCCAAAAAATCTTAAACATCTTTTTCCTCCCACAGCATCTCCCACAACTGCTTTTCAGTTACTTGTAGCAGAAACATCTAGGATCACACCAATAAGCCTTGTGCAGTTTACAGAGCATAACTAATAATCTTAAATAAAGTAAGATGTTAGATGGCTGTGTGCTGCATTGCTGAGCATGTGCCACAAATAAAGAGTAAAAATAAGCCTAAGCCAAGGTGAGGAGTGGATTCAAACTATGAAGGCTAAGACTGACGGAGAGTGAAGTGACAAGTGTACATCTCATTTAGAACACTGTCATGAAGCTGCAGAATCTTTTTGGCTTGTTGGCTGAAGTGGAATAATTGTGCCTGACTTAACTGTCTTCATTCAGTTATATGCTAGTAGTCTGCCTGCTAATACTTCTGCAAAATCATGATTCAGAAAGACAAAGAGCCTTTGCAAGAGCTGCACAATTACATAGAACAAAATGGCAATTCAGGGCACAAAGTTCCCTCATGTCCTAAACATTTACTTTTGCAGGACTAGGAGTTACACTGGATCTATATATGGGTCTTGGACCACATTAAGAAACTACTGTTAATTTGGAGAACAAAGCTAAAGTGTCATTCTGTCTTGTGCTTCATTGAGGACTAAGCCTCACGGCTCAGTGAGGATATACAGAAAACCTGAATTCAATTTTCAGGTCTTCTTCATTTGACTATACTCAATTGATAGCTTTGACTAGGACCCATCTGTACCATGGGATGCAAATAAATAATCCCAACCCAAAAAACTTCGTGTGCATATATTAGATATACTTTTATAGAGGAGAGGGGTAAATTTCTCAAATGCCTGGACAGATACAAGTATCCCATATGCAAAGTAAGTATGTCAAAGGAATGTCAGGGTAGTTAAACACAACAGAAGTTGAGGACATATCTTAGCCTTCATACATGGTCTGTGAGTAGAAAGGCTCAATACTATGAGTACGGTTTTGCCAGTGAACATACATTGTAAGTTTGAATATTTTACTTCATATGCAGAGGTCAAGACATTCATACTGACTTTGCGATTAATACATTTAAATAGACCACTGCAGATGTGGGTACAACACTTCAAGTAGCTTGACCATACATAGGGAAGCCACTTCTGTGTTGGACTGACATGTTTTTTGAAAATAAAGTTTTATTAGAACACAACACAGCACAAAAAGCTACTTGCAGGGATCAAGTTTCAATGTTTGTTTTTCCCCAAGAAAGTAAATTTATCCTTAGCCATGAAAAGAACAGCAGTAAGTTGTCAGACTGCCCATAAAGTGATAGCAGTAACTTCTGTTTAGCTGCTTGCCTCTGACTGTGTGTTTATGGAGTGCTATACAAAGACCGATGAGCAACCAAGGCCAAAAAATATGTCTATCTGATACATGATACTGGAGACAGGGAGGGTGAAGAGAAGGCACAAACCACTAGAGCAGATCAGTAGGGTCTGTAGTCATTACAGTTTTCATGAATTTAGAAGGACAGTTTTTCTTAGTACATACTGCATCAGGAAAAAATCATTTAAGACTCCATTAACTTTCAGAACTTCAGTTTACCCACTGAAATTAAAAGGTGGTATTTACAATCATCATCTTATTTGAATATTGCAACTGTTTCAGGCCTGCTTCCTCAGCATCTACTGAGCTAACACAAATTACTTGAAATATGTGATCTCCTGCTGAAAAGGGGATTTTGTACAGAGTCAACAGATTTCTGAAATATCATTCAAGGCTGAATTCCTTCCATTTCACTCCAGCATGGGGCCAAGACTCAGCTTTCTGAGAACTCCTACCATGTCCCTGTATTTGAAAATCACTACAAAGAAAGGTTGAGGCAAAATTGAAATGTATGCCCAGTAAGTCTTACATGACTATGTGAATTAATTGTTCCAGAGTAAGCCAGGAAAGGAATTCACAGAGCTACATGAACTTCTCAGTTTTGATAAATGTATTTTTAATGTTCTACATATAGAAACAACACTAACACAAAAAAAGGTGAAGATAAAATACATTCTGTATTAGACTGTGCTGTTAGGCTGAAATACTGCTAACCTATTTAGGTTTTGTTTATTAAGTTTCACAGCACTTATTCTCAAAATATGCCAGTGCAAACAGGCACTATGATCACAAAGATTAAGAAATATGCCAACTACTCTAATCTGTACTCTGAAATGTCACTGTTAGTTTACCTGCAAGAAGGTGATTAAATATGCCAGATTCTTTGACATACCAAACAGCTGCAACACTATAGCAGAAATTCTAGAGGCATTTCCCAGGTCTAAATAGGCAGTACAGTTGCCAGATGATAAAGAATTTATCTCTTCCTCTGTACTAAACGTGCCAAGTTTTTTTGTATATTATATGTATACTCTTGCAGGAGCAATTCTTGAAGAGTCAAAGAGTTCTTTAGTTCTTTCAAGGATTATTTTACCTTGGAGACATTGAGCTTTGACATCTTCAGTGAAAACTATATTGGCTGAGTAAAAAAAGCTACCACCTTTCAGCTGTGTAGCTTTCCCTTGGCACAGCACTATTGCCTTGGTACTTGAGTTTCTGATACCACAGTTCATATCTTGACAAACTTGGACTGACAATTCAAAATTAAGATACAGGAATATGAGCTGGTTTGGCTGAGATGGGCATACATTGTTAGTTGATGCCATCATTACAAGGCCAGTAGATTCCTTGGCAGAGAAAAATCTAGAGATGATAAAAATTGTAAACAGCCCCATCTACACTTAGCAGCAAACCAGCTGTCACAGCTCAGGATTGACACGTGATAAGAACAGTAACAAAGCTTAACTGGTACTCTCTGCCACTTATTTTTCTAAGACAAAAAAACTCAGCATTATCTTTATGCTCAGATGTTATTGTGGCAAGGACTCCATAACTCTATAGTTCTCATCTTGCCTTCTGCAACAAGTCTCATACAAATTTGCACTGTTGTTTTTTTCTCATTAAGTGAACTTTACCCCCATCATTTTGCCCTAGGCAAATTTGACTTGTAATCATGTAAAACAAGATAAAGAAATTTCAGCACTGTTAATATTGAAGCTAAAATTGTTGAATCTAACACCAACAGGAGTAACTGAAACAAAGGCTTACCTAAGCTGTTTCCTCCACAGCCCTGCAAGATTCGTCTGGCTCGCATTTTGGCATCTTCTGGAAAACTTGGGCTGTCCAACAGGTTTGGATATGTACACAGTGCCACTACCTAGAGTGTCAAGAAAACATAAATTGGCCACTTCTTAATATTTTAAGTCGATAATATTACTGTTACATTTCCCTGATCACAAATACTAGCTAATACATAGCAAAGGTTATGATGAAAAGTTTGGAGTTGTTTTTAAAAGGGTATTGCTTACAAAAGTGAACTCACTGGGTTCCAGGTTCCACTGATAAAAAATGTTACAAAATTATGAACTATTTGTATTACAGACAGCGAAGATTAGAGTCCAAGTGAGCAATGCACAGTACAAGCACAGTAAAACATAGTTCATTTTTCATATGTAATCTCTGAACAGCTCTGTCCTTCACTCCTTGTGTATTACTAGCCCACTTTATTGACAAGAAATCAAGAGTTTAAATGTGGAGCAGAGCGGAGAAATATACCCATATTCTGAACTCCCGGCTGTATGGTCTAATAATTCTTCCTCAAAATAACTTATTACTAACTTGAACTTGTGGGGAATATTTAATTAAAAAAGAAATGGTAATATAGAACGTAATAAAAGTAGAAACATGACCTAGTAGAATTAAGTCTGTAAAGGAATGTAAGACACAAAGAATCTAGAGGGCTTGCTTGAGATCAGCTTAATTTCTTCCAGTCCCTCTCTCATGTTTATGCTTACATGGTGTAATATGAATAGTCTGTTGTCATCTTGTGGGATAATGACTAAGGAATGTGCACACAGTCATAGGGAGAAAGGATTTCCCACTCATCCAGTATTGTCTTTAATAACACTGGATTTGAATAATTTGTAAGAAGCTTTGGTCTTCCTAGTTTGCTGACAGTTTGCTCTGCAGCTCAATTTTATAATCTCATGATGTGGAATCCCAGTCTGATGTGGCTTCAGCTTGTCCTAGAACTCTCCAAATTTACATTATTATAGTCTGAAGATTTTACATTTGTGTGTAAGGGATGTTCAGTAAAAGGCATAATACTAGTTTTTCAAACTTGCTTGAATTTTATGAATATTGCACAAATATGGACTCTGTTGTAGCCTTTCCCAAAAGTTTAGTTTGCTTTCCTAACTAACACTTTCCTAAAAGTGTTAGTTTGCCTAGAGGTAAAATGTGCAAGATCAACAACAGTACAATTGCACCAGATGTGTACAAATTTTAAAGTATAATGTCAGCTAAGAAAGGCATTTACATATTCATTGAAGCCAACCACTTTCTTTTTCAAGAGCGTTATTGATAATGAATATGCTGATTGATAACATAGCACCAGAACAAGAGGACACAGTCTCAAGCTGCGCCAGGGGAAGTTTAGGCTCGAGGTGAGGAGAAAGTTCTTCTCTGAGAGAGTCATTCACTACTGGAATGGGCTGCCCAGGGAGGTGGTGGAGTCACCATCCCTGGAGGTGTTCAAGGCAGGTTTAGACGCGGCACTTGGTGCCATGGTCTAGTCTCGAGGTCTGTGGTAACGGGTTGGACTTGACGATCTTTCAGGTCTCTTCCAACTTTGGTGATACTGTGATACGGTGATAGGAGAAGTGTCAGGAGAAAGTATGGATGGGGAATGGTCTGAAAGCAAGGAAAGCTACTGTGTTGAAAGAGGACACTCAGTGACTAAGGTATAGGACTTCATCTCAGAAATCAGAATTTGTAAGTCTTTACAAAAGAACTAAGTCTAAGAGCATTCGGGGGATCATTTATACCAGTAAATGATGAGGGATCATTTATACCAGCAGAGAAATTTTAAGGTATTCTTGGTAACTTAATAAGAACTGTATTTGTAATATTCTTACCTGACGAAGGAAGGTGATTGGCCTTTGTCCCATTGCATGTGCATCTCCAATGTTGGCTTTAATTACTTCAGTAAAAGGTTTTTTGATTCCCTAAAACCAGGTAATTCACAATGTATTGTTAGAGCTGAAGTAGATTATAAAGAAATATTTTTTTATGTCATATGGCTGTAACTTTACAGTGTCTAATCTCAGAACAGAATGTTTAATGTAAAACTTTATGCATTTCTTATACAACACTGCCACTGAATCTTAAATACTTTACAGAAATTACGCTGATTGTGACACATTTTTAACTGATAGGCTGGCTCTTCTTGTTTTTTTTTTTGTTTTTTTTTTTCCCTGCTAGCTGAAAGTAAGACATTGACTTGCCTGGAAACTACATGATGAAGTAGAAAAGACAAAAAAAGTGACATTTTGAATGATCACTAACAGAACAACTTGTTTGATACACCTCTGGGAGGGACAGATCAGTAAAGAAGCTAAAAAGATCTGAGGACATTGGAGAAATCCACCAACAAATGAAACTTCAAGACCTTTAGTATATTTTAGAGTAAAAAGGGTAAAGATACTGCTGCTTATTTATTTTGTATTTAGATTGAATATTCATTGTGTGATGACCCCACTTTTCCATATACAGATGTTTTACGATGGTGAGATTCTATGTAATAAACAGCAGAAGTGCTAAGTAATCACCATGAATATTTGAAATCTTTGTAATCTCTGAAATCTGAACAGCCAGCCATTTTTCCTGTGAGGAACTGAATAAATCAGAAGAACAGAGAGAAAATGGCTGTTGATTAGCAATCACAGTTCTTTAAGAACCAAAATAAAATAAGGGAGAAAAGGCAAGGAACTGATTGGTAGAAAAAAAACCAACACCACTGATTTAGATAAAAATGATGCACTGAGAGTAAAGGTCAGCATTATAAGAAGAATTAAAAGCTTTTCTAATGTATATTTAAGTATGAGAGATAGTAGAGAGGCCTTCTAACAGTGACAGGATTTTCATGTGGACTGCAAAATTGGACAGATTAGTTTTCTGTACATTACATGTAACAACCTGCTTTAGCTATGAAATGAACTCACAAAGCCTCTTCCTGGTCCATGTGTGAACAGTAAGAATTTATTGACTTTGGATATAGACTAAGTGGCTGGCAAAGCTTAACTAATATTTGCTTTTCTACCATGGATTATATGTTGGACTTCAGTGACAGACCAGAATCCAGTCATGCAAAGATAACAATAACTAAAATATTAGGAGTCACTGGGGATACAAATTCCCAAGCGTGCCAAGGTTTGGAGGTTTACATAATGATAATTTCATAGAATCATTAAGGTTGAAAAATACCTCTAAGATCATCAGACCCAACTGTTAACACTGCCAAGTCCACCACTAAACTATGTTCCTAAGTGTCACACCTACATGCTTTCTGAACACTTCCAGGAGAGTGATTCCACCACTTCACTGGGAGGCCTATTCCAGTGAAGAAAATCTTCCTAATATCCTGTCTAAACCTCCCCTGGCACAACTCGAGGCTATTTCCTCTTATCCTGTTGCTTGTCACATAGGAGAAATGACCAATACCCACCTCACTACAACCTCCTTTCAGATAGTGGTAGAGTAAAAAA
>VWYK01071770.1:0-13624 GCA_013399775.1 Semnornis frantzii | reverse complement strand
CCAAGGAAAAAAAAAATATTTTCCATGGAAGGAAAGAAGTTACAACAAAACCCTGTGAAAACTTTTTGTCCAACAATGTTGACCACAACTTAATACAACTTAACAGCTACCCGTATTGTTGTACAACTGCCATCACTTCTTTCCACAGCATGCAGTCTCTCCTGAAAATCTTTTATCTGAAATGTGCATGAATTACTTTTGTTACTACAACCATTTCTTAGAGCAGTACCATAGCTGTTTTTCAGAATTAAGCAGGAAATAAAAAGCCAGAACAGTGTACAGTGTATTCTGCAGAATTGGCCAGTCCTCAAAATGGCCAAATAAGTTCATGGTTCAGCCTCTGTGCTAAACACAGCTAAGGCAGTGGCATAAATTAACTAAGCTTCTGTATTTCATTTTTGTTTCAAACCATATTACTAGAACTATAAGAGCTTGGGAAAAACAGCCTGGCAGTATATACTTCTCTATAAAGCTCTTCAAGCTGCAGAGCCTCAGGGGAATGCCACTTACTATTGCTTTTACATATGCCTCCAACTTTGGTTCAAGAAGTCCTGCCTCTCTGTGCCAAAAACTTAAGCAGGTATTTTTAAATGAACAGTTTAAAATATAATAATTGGAAGTTATATAGCACATCTCATCCCAAAGGATCCTGAAGTACTTTGCAAAGCTATCAGGCTAACTCCACGATTGTCTCTCAGCAGCCAAATTTCTCCTACCTTCCACTGCAGATTTCCCTGTGCAAAGGCAGTTAAAATTAGGCCTTACAACCAAGTGAGGAAAGATGGAAGTATGAGAAAGTAACTAAACTCGTATCTGAAGAAGGAAGCAAAGTGCATTGCTCCCTGCAGAGCACCACTGTGAGCAGAACACACACGTTTCTGAGAGCAGTGGAAAGTTTCTTATTGGATAAATGATAGATACTGATCCGCAGCTACTGCATATTTCTCATTTCAAGCATTATTGAGAAAAGCAACAGAGAGATGATTTAAAGGAGTAGTATCAATCTCTGTGATTAGTTAACTGTGCTTCTCTGAGTCAGCAAAGACGTGCACCTGATTTATCAGCTCTAGATACTATCTACAAACATTGCTACAGTTTTTGTCTGATTTCCCCATTACTTACTGCAGCACTAGTGGAGACGTGACTAGAAGTCCTTCCCTTCTGAATATGTTCAATCTAGACCATTTGTTCGCTTGGTTTTGGTCTCTCTTTTGGAGAGCTGCAAAGCTCTATTGATATTGTACACTATTCTCGGTGGCCAAAATCTAATATTAGAAAATTAGGGTTGACATTCTAAAAATACATAAATTCTCTAGAAATTTTTCCACAGCTAGTATAGTGCTTGCTCCTGGACACAGATTTATTTGTTACTATGGAAAAAAAAAAAAACCACAGGGTGTTTCCCATACCAGCTAGCTCTCTAAGTGTATATAATGTCTATATACAGTTTATTAAATTATTCTATGTACAACTAAAACATAACCAGTTCTGAGGCCAAAGGTTATCAGTGCATCTGATAGTGTATGTTTAAATATTTATAGAAGCTGTCACAAAGAATGAGCACTTAACCCAAAATCTTTCTATACCTTTTAAACTACCCAGACAAGATTTAAATATTCACATCCTTTCTTAACAACCATCAGGATTAAGTCTGTGCAAAACTCTCCCATCTTCTATCCCTTACAGATCTCCAATTTCCATCATAACACATAAGCTCCAAAATTCACAGTAAAGTATCTATTTTGCAAAATGCCCTGAAGATAGATCAGCACACCAAGGCTTTTCTAGTAAGGGATGATATTAACAAAGGATTTATAGGCACCTGCCTTCTCTCGTCAGAGCGAAAGGGGATGCCTTTGCTCATTTTAACAAAAAAAGTATGGTGCTGCAAAGTCATTCTCTCATACTGGATGGTTCAAAGCTGTTTGGAGCTTTCTAAATCAAAACTGATGTCTTAAATTCAGTCTAGGAGATAATACCTGTAGATGACAAAGCAGCAAGACCTCGTGCTCTTACAACCTCATCTATTAAGTAGGTGACATCATTCTTTATCAGCCTGCTTTCTTGGAATTACGGTCTAATGAAAGGTGCACTGCAGCAGCCCCATCTGGAACTGCAGAGGTTCCTGGTCCACATGAGACAGAAATAGTTTAGCTCTTTGCCAGGCACAAATCTAACCCAAAGAGAAAAAGCAACCTTTTAAAAGGTGGGAGACACCAAACTGGCCACATCATGTCTTTCGCCCCGCCTCATTCTACAGCTATACTTTCAGTTATATTAGGAATAGGTCTCGGCCTGTAAAGGTCCCCCACTGACCTTAGTTACCCCACACCGAACTACACACAAAATGCTGCTGGCTGAATTGGACATTGTGTTGTTTTAAAGCTGGGTGGCATTAGCCAGCTGAAAACCTTTCAGACTATACGTCCTAATTAAGGGCTTCTCTACACCGAGAAATTTACCAGTATACTTATAGAGTCTTAATTATAACTGTTATAATTGAGATATAAATATAACTCTCTATTTGGACATTCACATAAGGACTGCGAATGCTTATCTCTGGTTTAGTTTATGTCACTTGGAAAGCTGTTTAAGGAGAGAAAGATATCTTTATTCTATACTAAATATATCTGCAGGAGGAGTTATACTGGCCAGACCGGTGTAATTACTACCAGTATAATTATACCAGTATAACAATGCCAATGTGCCTCTGCAGACAGTCCTTCCAAGTAGACTCATATATGTGTTCAGAGGATGAGAAAGCAGAATAAAGCCTGTGGAGTCCCACCTGGCAGCATCCTTGAGAAGGAAGTGCCCTTCACATACTGAGATTGTGCAGCAGAGAATAAAGATTAACAACGGAGATAATCTTAAAAAAATTACAGTGGGGGATAAAGGTAGCACTATCTACAAAAACTTTGACTTGGAAATAAAATTTGTACAAAGTCCCAGCATTCAACAATGAGAAGTGACCAAGAACTCCACTCACTTACTGATACAGTAGCACTTGTAATAGTTGACCAACACTGGCTCAGGGCAGGGAAGAAGTCCAGTTGATCAGTGTCTCTTTGAGAGACCATCATGCAAAAACATAAGCATATACAATATACTTAGGGAGCAGCTCCAATACTCTAATTCCTCTGATTAGGAAACACCTGGAGTGTGAATCCAGCACCTCTATTATTTGTTTCTTTCACTATGTTCCTGGATGTCAGATTCATATGTACAGATATAGAATCATCGAATGGTAAGGTTGGAAGAGACCTCAAGGATCATCTAGTTCCAACCCCCTGCCATAGCCAGGGACACCTCCCACTAGTACAGGTCACTCAAGGCCTCATCCAACCTGGCCTTGAACCCCTCCCGGGAGGGAGCAGCCACAATCTCCCTGGGCAACCTGTGCCAGTGCCTCACCACCCTCACTGGAAAGAACTTCCTCCTGACATCCAGTCTAAATCTCCCCTCTGCCAGTTTAAACCCATTCCCCCTAGTCCTGTCATTGCAAGACCTTGTAACCAGTCCCTCCCCAGCCTTTCTGTAGGCCCCCTTCAGATACTGAAAGGCTACTATAAGGTCTCCTTGCAGCCTTCTCTTTTCCAGGCTGCAGAGCCCCAACTCTCTCAGCCTGTCCTCATGGCCCTGCCATATGTGGTTAATGCTCTTCAATTTGCCAGAAGTGGAATTTCTTGTGTTCATGGAATAATGAAAAAAATTATGAGAATGTGCATTCTTTTTTTTTTTTTTTTAAACATGCTTAAACTAACATTTCACTGAGCATTATTCATTATTTTTCCTCAACAGAAAAATAGTCAGAATTAATTGCAGTAATTATTCTAAGTGAATTCTGAAGGATACACATTGTTATAACAAGCTGGTGAACACTCGTAATATGTAAATATGTAATACTTTGTTAGCTTTCATAAGAAAGAAAGAAAAAAAAATAGAACATCATTTGCTATCAGTTTGATAGCTTTAGCTCTTCAAATGCTTGTCTTTATCCAAAGAACCAAAGAAATCTCCCCTGGTTGAAAGCTGTCTTCTACAGACAGAAAATTAGCTAGACTATGTTCTGAGCAGTAGGCTTTCTGAGCCACTTTAATGGTTCTGGTTTAAATCCATTCGCTTATATTTGCATGATCTTGGTTGCTTTTGACTGCTAAAATTTAAGAACTCCAACTCAAAGTAAATGAATTTCAACCAGGCAGAAACCAGTTCCACCTGGAACCGGGATACGAAGTCCATGGCATGAGTGAAGATAGAATGACATATTGCTAACTTTGGAAATCCAGGAAATCATCTCCCAAAAACTCAGGAAGATTTACGCCTTTCTAATCCAATCATAATTCACTTGCACGAAACATGGAATGAAATCCACAGAGAATCATCTAAGGAAATTCTTTGAGCAGACATATGGGGAAATTCCTTAGTAAAGGTAAAAGGTCATATATTAACCTGAGACAACTGAATAATAAAAAAAAAAAAGAAAGAAAAAAGAATCATCATGGTCTTCAGTCCTTATAAGAATCACCTCTTTCTGAGAACTTTGCAAGTGAAAGAAAAGAAGGAAGACATGTTATTTCTTCTTCCAGCTGTATTAACCAGTAGGTTAAATGCATCACAGTTGAAGGAGTTAGCACAGAAGTGAGTTTGAACCAGCAGTTGGTAAAAAGAGCCATGAAACTAACATATGATTTAAAACTCTGCTAAGAAAAACAAACTCCAATTTGTAGAAGACTAGCAACAGTGAGTTTCCACTTGCCAATGGCCACCTCAAATGCACGCTACTTGGGGTGAAATAGTCAGGCACATATGTCCTTTTTTCCCTCCTGAAACTGCTCAAAGTAGGTGGCACTGGTTCTTTCTGACACAGCTTCCAGCAAATTTAGTGCAAACAGAAGGAAAAAATAGCATTTTGCTACAGTCAAGCTTCAAGATAAAAACAGTGCCTTTTCTTTCCCTGAAAAGATGAATTGACAGGTGAATCTGAAAGGACTGTACTCTATATTGCAGTTAAGAATGTAATTTTGAAGTGTGTTATGGAATTCAATTACCTTTGAATGGTCCTGCCAAGCCAATTCAAGTAGGGCACATGTTCTAAAAATCACATTACATGAATGTGTAAATAGGAAACAAAGCTAATTCTCTCCAACAAATTCTTGAAAAAATATCCAGTGAAAAATTAAACAGAACTGAAAAAATACTGAGGCTTCTCAATAGGTGTTCTTTCCTAATTATCTCTTTCACCATCTGACACATTAGACATGTTAGAGGCAGTGCATATAGGGAGGACAGATGGAATGAAGTGTAGGGAGCCTCACTGCGCAGTGCAGGGATAGCACTTCCAATTCATCAGGGAGGGAAAGGAGACAAAGATTTACATTCTCTGTTGAAGACTGGACAAGAAGATTGTGAAAGAGTTATGTTGTCACTTGAGAAGCCAGCTTGAAATATATGTGGCCCATAATATTCCATGAATTATTGCACTCCGGTGCATAGGTATAGACAGGGTTAAGAGGGTGTAATCAGAACCAGAAAGTAAGGATGTTCTAGGATGACATGTTGCTTATCAATATCTGCATAAGTAAATTAATGTTTTTTACAACATAACTTTTTCCAGAACTGTAATGCATACCAATATACATACATACACAGATACATACCCACACACATCCCCTACAGCACTCTGAAGCTGACCTTTCTGGTTCTAATGGCAGCAGACTATATGTGAAACTCCAAACAGATTCATTGGACTCTCCATTCTTCCATCTGATGCTACAGTTTGGTACTTTGTTGGGTGTTTCGGGTTTTTTTTCAGAACTCATGGAAAAAAAGTAAGTAGGAAGAGAAACATAAAATGAAAGAATTTAAAAGGACCTAGAGTCCTATAAGCTGTAACAGAAAAGATCCATCATGATAAACCTGTGGAAAAGAAACAGATGTGGAGCACAGCAGTCTCTAAAGACTGGAACGAAGAATGATAAGTCAATCTTAAATCCATTTGCTTTCTCTTTTTGGTCTTCACTAATGCTGTGATTGTGCTTCTTCAGAGATCATTTGGCTGTTTGAAAAACTGCAAAACCAGGTCTGCTGCTACGTGAAAGCATTGTCTGTTTGATAAACATCTGTTTATCCATTTACATGAGATTCAAATTTCTTCCAGAAGAGATTGCATATAACAGAAATCTATGTTTCTGTAAGTTCAGTAGCAAACATGGCAAAAGGCTTGGTGTGAGTATTTTGCAATGTTGCAGTTGCTTAGCTGTGTTAAAGCTTTAAGAATAGTTCAAGTCTCTCTTCTCATCCAGGGTATACCTTTTAGGATATTACAATTCAGCTCTTACAGTCACCAGGATAAACAGGATAAGCATTATATGCTTTAATAACTATTTTTCAAACCAGTTTCTTTATTTATAGCACTGATTGCAATATAAAATATATTTTTGATTAAGGACTTCACACATTCCAAGCTAAAACTCACTAAAGATATGGAAGATATCTGCATCTATGTCCCTCTTATTTCTATTAATAATTATTAAAAAGAAAAAGGCAAGACTCTAGCAAAGTTTGCAGCAGATAGGAAGCTTTTCACTTGATTTCTTACTCTGTGTTCATTTAAACGATCAGCCTTCCTTACCTCAGACACTCTAGTTTAATAGGCTGGACATGAAAAGCGTGGCTAGCAGGGCAAGGGAGGTGATTCTGCCCCTTTACTCTGCTCTCATCAGAACCCATCTGGAGTACTGTGTGCAGTTCTGGAGCCCTCAGCACAGGAAGAACATGGAAGTGTTGGAGCAGGTCCGGAGGAGGCCACAAAGATGATCAGAGGGCTGCAGCAGTTCTGCCATGAGGACAGGCTGAGAGAGTTGGGGCTCTGCAGCCTGGAGAAGAGAAGGCTTCAGGGAGACCTTATGGTAGCCTTCCAGTATCTGAAGGGGGCCTACAGAAAGNCCCTGCCTGTGGCAGGGGGTTGGAACTAGATGATCCTTGAGGTCCCTTCCAACCTTACCATTCTGTGATTCTGTGAAACTGCTAGGTAAAATTTTTCAGACCCATCACTGCATAGCTTGGGTACAACTGACTGAATGGCTAGGCTCCTCGATTTTAATCCCTGATTTGATCAATATAGCATTTCTGGGGCAAAGTATTTTCAGCCCAGTCAGGGCAGGTGCTACACTGATATATTTCCTGATTGAAATACAAATGCAGAATCTCAAGGGAGTTGCATCTTGAGCTCTCTCAATTTCCATGTCCCCAACTATAAAATGAGACCAATGTAGGAGAAAAATTCAAGAGGAACCCTCTTCTGAAACAAGATCAAACCTAGCTCAATAGCTTGCCTTTTTGTTTTCCCATTTTTTAGAAATTTTTATATCTCATATTTTTCACAACCAACTTTCCTCCCCCTGTCTTCAACTGCTTCAGTTTTCTGTGCTCATTCTTAGACGGCAAATGAAGTTTCTCATGAGCTGCCCTTCTTCTTGTAAGCTGCCTTTTCCACAAGTTGGCACTGAGACACTGCCTCAAATAATACATCATTGTATCTTTCCATATAAAAACTGTGTGATACTAAAGTCATGAAAACTTTAACTAAACAAAATTTTCATTTCACCCTCCAACATCTAGAAAAGCTGAATTGTGTATACTCCGTATATTATTAGGTAGTTTCATGTCATATTTCCAAGGATGTGGCATGGATACTTCTATTAAGACTTAGGACAGAGAAGAAAATGTGTCATTCTTCCCTTTCAAGATGCCATAATCTTTCCTTTTTATGCCTGTTGCATTATAAGGGATTTTTCTTCTCATGCAAGAGCCAGGCAAAAGCTGGACAGGCAAAAAAAAGGCAGTATAAAACATGAAGGGTTTTTGTCCTATTTATTTTGCTTGTAGAACATTTAATTTTTCCTGCATTAGGGTATCCTCCACTAATCTTAAATCTGTCAGATGCTAATGAAGATAAGGTTGCTGTATTTGGAAAGGAATGGGCAGGACAAATTTCCAGGTTTTCTGCCATGAAAATCAGAAGGATAAAGCCTTCTTCTCTTTAAGTTAAGAAATTCATGGCTTGTCCTAATCTGAAACAGCACTGCCTAGAGGTCTCAAATGCAAAGCTGAAAATATGCAACAATCTTTGGTGCATTAGGAGTTGTAGATCATTTACATGTTTGGCAAGGCAGTTTAAGATCATTGTTTACTGTTAAGAAGTTCTTAAGTGTTTATTGAAAAATATGTTAAAAATGAAATTTCTAAGTATCTTCTATTAGAAAAAAAATCTTTCAAGATAGGCAGATGTAAATACATAATGACTGCCATATGTCAAAAGGATTTCATGGTTAAAAGATGGATTTAAACAATGCCTCTCTAAGTTCTCATAAACCCAAGTTCTAAAAGTTCTTTCTTTTAAATAAAATCTGGAGGTTTTCTGCCAAGAAAAGTTTTATCAGTGGAAAATAACAATTCTTGACCTTCCTACATCTCACAGAATATTTATCTTACTGTAGAGATGTCTGCTTATATCATTACTAGTGGGCCTAGAGGATATTAACTAGATATCCCTTATTGAGTCCATACTTGTATAAATTTAAGTGTATCACATTAACTTCAGGGTTTAAGCTGAATTGAAAATACTCTCTGTTCACCTTTTCTCCAGAGGATGCATTTCCTGGGAGTTCTTGAAATTGTTTGAGCTTGGACTTTGAAAGACTAATGAATAAAAAGCAGGGAAAATGTCTGCTTTAAAACAACAACAACAACAACAAAAAATCCCACAAAGATTTGATTGTGGGAAATAGAAAGTCTCCATTAGAGCCTTTATCATTAAGGCTTGTGTCCTGCTTTTAAAAGTCTGTTAGAGATAATGAAAGAACAAATTAATTGTGGTTCTGGTTTGTTTTTCAATGCTTAGAAACTAAAATGTAAACAGATTTTTTTCCCCCCCTAAATATTTCACTCACATCTGTAGACATGAAACAGATGTACCTAAACAGCTTCATTAACTATAGCGGATAATAAAATATTGTCAGGAACTTGGGATTCTATCTTAACTAGTGCACATATCACAGTAATGTCTCAGAGGTGGTATTATAAGATCCAGGAATGCAGCTGGTTGCTCACAAATTAATTCTAACTACTTTTTCCCCCACAAACAACATGGGCAAATGAAAAGTAATCTTTCATTTTCCAGCTCAAATCAAGTGACCAGTGCCAAAACACTAACAAAGAAATGAAACAAAACAATTCTTTACTTCCTGTCTCAGGAGCCATCTGCACATTTGCATGTCTGCCAAAAGCATTCTTGATTAGTTCAGCTATCCCAGCTAGTCCCAACTAGCTTTCTCTATTAAACATTTAGCACTCTTCCTAAGACATTTGAATAGTTGATTCAAAACACCTCTTGCTATGAACTGAAATCTGATCTTCCCTTTCTCCTGGATGTGAAATACCCAGTGTGTTAAAGCTGCAAACTAAATCCTAACATAGTCAAACAAACTTAACATTAACCACTTGAACTTCTGGTTTCAGGGTTCAAATTTGATTCAGAATTGTCAAGTGTAACCTTTTCTTCAGGGCTGCTTTAAACACATTTAAGTGCAGTTCAGGACCACATCTGGAGTAAAACAGCCAGCTTTTGAGTTTGATGTTACAGAAGCCCTGCTAGCTGTCAACTCCTTATAACCTTCTGATAAAAGAATTCAAGTAAGAGATAGCCAAGCTCTTCACAACATGAATGAACTAGAACTCAGCTCTTCAACAAGCAGCTTGGCTTCTGCAGCACTCTGACGTGACAAACCTGGCAATTCAGCTTCAATTCTATTTAACGTACAGATAACAATGGATTTTCCATCAATAATGAAAATATCATAGGGAATACAATAGTTTTAGTGCCACTGATCTTAATACTACATTGAATTATATTTTTTTCAAGTTTTTTTTTATTTTTTATTTTGAGTGTCTGCAGAGACAAGATGCTGCCAGGAACTGTTACCAGCAGAACAGGGAACAAGTATGAGCTTTTGACAGGTAGTGAGGCGATAGAGGATGGGTGACATAAACACAATTACCTGGTTATTTCTGCCACAGTGATGAGCAATCAAATCTGTTAAAACTGTTGAAATGGAAATTGAATGGATTCAGCATCTCATCACTTGGATGGCTGGATCAATTCACAGCTGTACTGACTGCTCTTAAGTAAGGCCACCTCCAGACTTAGGAAAAAATCATAAACAAATCTAGTTACCATCCATTAATCCTGCTTTCCTGTTTAATTAAGGGTGCCTTCTTCAAAATTACAGAACTAAAATAACCCTCAGAAATTAGATATTTAACATATTCAGACACAGGAAGACAATGCTTTCACAAGAAAGTACCTGCCTTGTTTATGCTCATTTCAGCCTCAGTTAGACCTAATTCTGCAAGCAACATTTCTTCTTCTTAAAACTGGTCATTAAGCAGTCATCTGCCATTTAACAAATGTTATGTAAGGTATAATTTTTGTTTTAAAAGGTATTGAATACATTTTGTTGATGCTCATTCCTGACAGGTAACACAGTTTTGTTTTACCATCATTAACTCAGATCTGACTCAATCACAGTGCAAAAGTTCCAATTGTTCCAACTCTAATCCAATCAAAGTCAATGGGTTCTTTCTACATTAACAGTGTGCTTTGAAATTTTTCAAAGCATCTGCTAGGAGAACTGTGGATTTTTGAACTAATTTGTACTGGAATTGCAAACAATATAAAATAACATTTGCTGAGTTGACCACGGAAGAAAGAACGAACATATCCTCCCACTCAGATCATCAGAAGAATACACTATAGTTTTGTAGATCCAAGTTATAACAATCAGTTCCAAAAGTATTCTTGGAAAGAAACATAGGGCTGACTCCTGGAGACGAGGCAAATCTTCCCAAGGAGCTATAGCATGATTATTATTGCATTGGAAGATAGATTATCTGAGTCTAATGGCCAAAGGCTAAAGATGAGAGAGAAGGAAATTGCCTTCAGACTGGATTGTGATAAACTCTAGTGAGATCTTTGGAAGATATGGGAATCATACCTCTCTCAGCAGATACATAGGAGCTGGACTTCTCAGATTACATCATTATATAATAGATAAATGGAAAGTCAACTAAATATGCACTAAAATCTTCAGAATCCTGGTAAAGAACCTGGATAGGAAAAAACAACAAACTAATGGAAGTATCTAGACAGGGAGAAGTATCATAGAGTAGGAAAATTAAATGATACTTTTCCACGGTTGCTGAAATTTGTTGCATTCCTCTGTAGAAAACTTTCCGATTGTGAATGTCTATTTACATTACAGTTGCCTGAGTTGGAATAGCTGAGGCACAGAAAGTCACAAGATGTAGAAGTCCTTGGAGGCTATAGAGGGCTCAGGAGACTAATAGAAATAACTGGCCTGTTCTAGCTGCACACCTTCTGTGCCAAACTTCTTTCTTTCTGAATCTGAAGGGCTGAACAGGCCAGTGCCTTGTTCTGGAGCTCTTGCTATCAGAAGAAAGCTGAAACAGTCTTCTGAAGCCATTTAGACAATGAAACAATCACAGTTGCTTTTAATAACTTTTTGCCCTAGGCAACCACCTGCTTTGCCTAGCACATACATTGCAGAATTGGCCCTGGCAGCAAAATGCATTGGGTCAGGCAGTCTCAGTGTCACAGAAACAATGAGAGGCGATAGCACAGCTGCAGAAACCTGCCTGGGGCTCTCTGGCTTACAGGACTTTAAAGGAGTGTTTGCAGCACTGACAGTTATGGGCAGACACTTTTCCCACACAGAGCCATTAGAAAAATGGTGTGTCCATGGCTAGTCCTGAGCCCTCAAATGGCTTTTGCTGTATCAAGATTAAAGGAAGAGATGAGACAGCTGGGGATAGTAAGTTGAAAATCAATGCCATTATCAGAGACAGTAAAAAAGAAAAAAATCCCAAGCCCCGCAGAAACTGAAACTTTCAGCTATGCCTCTTGCTGTCTAGACACAGACTGTACAGTTGTCCTAGCTCTCCTTGCATTTGATGATTTAGAGACATAAAAAGAAGATAATGCCTGAATTTCCTGATTATAAAAGATAGATATACTTCACATATATGCAGCTGTATGCCTGCATGCTGATACTTCCATGGTTTTCTGTTGACTATATTTGGCTTCAGACGCACCTTGGACTTTGCATGGTATTTTATAATTTGAGAGAAGCAGCACCTATGGTTAGTGAAGTCACAAAATTTAATTACACCTCCTATGACCTGTCACAGGTTATGGTATGACAGCACAGACCCAGTTCATGATATCTTCACACCTTCTCAGTATTTCAGAGCTAACGGTGACATACAGACTGGTAAACATAACAGTCAGGGACATTCCTATGCATTAGAATGAGGTCAGTTTTTCTGTAAGACAGTCTCAAATAGGTCTTGGCTTGCTTTCAGCCTGTGTCAACTAGCTCTGTCCCATAAAACTTACAATGATTGTTTCTGTTTGGACATAGGCTGCTCCTACTGCAACTAGTCCATTCTGGAGAGCAAGAGATCTCACCAGCAGAGACACACTACCACTCTGAGCCACTTGAAGCATTTCCAGACAGACTCACTTTGCTGCTATAGATGCAGCCAATTAGTTCAAGCAAGTATAGATCTCACAACATTATCACTGGCCTACTGATGATCTGTTTCGTGCACTCACGATTGATGTTTGAAATTCATAAAAAGCAACACAAATGTCAATGGCTGAACATATTCCACTGAATGTGAGAACCAGCAGAGGGAAAAAAAAAAANCTGCAGAGGCAAAGAAACACAGATGTGAACCTGAGGCAACATCTCTATTTGTTTTACCAAACTACTGGCTCCAGGAATTTGAATTCGCACTGCATCAGAAACTTCTAAAAAGATAAATACTGAATTAAAAAGACGTCTTTGTTAGCAAAGTAATGGCAACCCATAAAATTCTTTTTACACTTAGTGGCTTATTGAGATTATTCTATTTTAGATAGGAACTTGTTTGTGTACACTGATAGATTCTGGTTTTTCTTAATCTGTGGAAATGAACTGTCACATTACTCTGAGAAATATTCATTTCCATACCCATATTTTAATCTCTTTCACAATATTAATTTAGACTGTCGCATTTTAATCTCCCTTATTACTCTCCAGCTCCTTTCTAATTACAAAACTGTCCACCTCTTTCCAAAATTAACAATGAATTATTATTAGGCATTTTCATTTTAGTTCAGTAGAAATAAATTTTCTCATGTAAAGTATTACTTTTCTTTGTAAGAGTGATGATGATTTATACATCAGACAGAATAGGCATTTGTATGCAGCGCTTTTCAATGGCTTTCCTAATGAGAAAGATTTTTCTTTTCACTTTCTACTAACAAGGAAAAATCACCTGGAGCATGTTGGTTTCTAAACATTTCCCATTTAAGTTCTATTCAGAAAGAAGCAGTATCAGGCATGCAAAGAATTATGCAGCTGTAGTGTTGTGCATTCTGAAAATTCATCAAGAGAATCAAAAAGCATTGAGATTAATTTTAGAGTCGATGGAGGGTAAGGGGGAATGGTGCTCAGACTAGAACTAAGCAAAGAACTGCAGGATATCTGTATCAGAC
>VWYK01071759.1:1482-12077 GCA_013399775.1 Semnornis frantzii | reverse complement strand
AGAAGACACACTGACTCCCAGAGGGAGAAAGATAAACTCTCTGTGTTATCTATGTTTGAGTTCTTGTTCTTATACATCTCAGCAAGCCTGTGAGTAAAGTAGACATAACCATTGTTTCCTTTTCACAGCCAATAATCTATTTTTTTTCATCAAAATATTCCAATTAACCTCAAACCAGCACATGATGTTATATCACCATCCATTGAAACAAACAGGATAAGTAGTCATTGCATGTCAGAAGTACTGAAAAGCTTAAGTGCAGAGAAATGATCCTTCAGGAATTGTGGTGCATGTTATTATTTTAAACACCGCCAAATATTAAATCTACTCTCACGCTAAAATCATTACCAGCAGAACCATGAACCATGATAACAATATCAATATCTGAAGAATAAATGTGAGATTTATGTAATTTTAACACTATATGGAATTCAATGGAACTAATGATACTGAGCTTAATTTTGTTGCTTAAGAAATGCAGGTTTAAGTGTAGATCATAGATTATGTGATGATGTGATTATTATTCAATGTTTTTTGTTTATGTATCTATAAACAAGTGCATCAGTTTTAATTTTATACTTCACATTTTCAATTACTAAAACCAAAATAAAATTCAAAAAATTCAGAAGACAAAACTGAAATAGAAAGTTTAGAAAGCTCTAAGGAAAGAATAGGACATCAGTTCATTCTGAAAGAGAGTAAAAACATCTGTAGGGCTAAAAAAGGCTTCCACAATGTTTTTGGAACAAAAAGGAGCAGTTGTCATAGATGAGAGAAGGAAAGATAAAAACCTCTGCAAGAAAAATACATGGGTTTGAACTCCTGACTAAATCTTACTAGTCAAACTTTTCAAATTGTTGAGTTCAGCTCTGAACCAAATAATTCTATACAGGTAAGAGGTAGGAATATGTCTCAATAATTTTAAAACAGTGTGCTGGTTTGAGGCTAATTGGAATATTTTAATAGGGAAAATTTTACTATAGGCTGTGAAGGAAAACAATGGTGATGTCTACTTCACTCATAGGCTTGCTGAGACGTTTAGGAGTAAGAACCCAAATCAAAAAGATAAGGGAGTGTCTCGAATTGGCAGTCTGTGTCATGGGGCACAGCTTCTCGGGTTGGCAGCTTCTGGCTTCTCCTCTCTGCTGAGTAACTTCACTGACAATTTTTTTTCTTCTAATCCCCCTGGCCGATCCTCCAAAATTCTCCTTGTGCGTAAGGCAAACCTTGGGGTAAGGTATAGGGGTGGGGAGAAGGTGAAAGGGTGGTTGGGAGCCCCTCCTGGGATCTCTGATTTCTGGGAGGGGAGTTGTGTTTCTGTATTACCTTTACCTTGTATATTTTTGTAAATATTTCTGTACATAGTGTATATCTCTGCTTGTATATTGTGCTAAGCTGTAAATAGAGCTTCATTCCTTAACTTCCAGCTGGCTGAGTTCTAGTCTGGGTCATTTTACAAGTACGGGGGGTGGGGAACTCCCAAACTGTCACAAACTATAAAATATCTTATTTATATGAGTTGATTGTGACTGATGTAAATAAACAGTGTTGACAATACTCATTATTTGACTATCAAATTATTTAAAGTAAAAAAGCAGTTATGTCTGCAATTAAAATACAAATAAACCAACCAAACTATTAAGCCCCTGTAAATGTCACTAAGTTAAATTCCTATTTGTTCATCCACACAGGCCTCCCAGGTTTTTTTACCTGATTTAATATTCATTATAGTGGAAATCTCTTTTTGCTTAGAGGAGGTGATCTTTGAACATCAAACAGACTTCTTGGACCCCTCTACCATCCAGGGCCTTATCCCATGGGACTTTTACAAAGAAGAAGAAGAAGAAGCAAGAATTAGCTCTCCTGAAGTCTAAAGTTGTGAGCCTGCTTTTTACCCTTCTTCCTGCACTCAGAGTCCTGGACTGTGCCATCTCATGATCACTGTAGCCATAGTTGCATTTGGTCTTCATATCCACAGTGTACCTCTCCTTGTCAGTGAGTGTGATGTTCAGCTGAACATCTCTCTTCACTGTCTCCTTTGTCCCATGAATGTACTCCAGGAACCTCCTGGATTGCCCATCTGGCAGACGTGGGATGTTTGAAGTCCCTGATGAAGGTCAGAGTCAATGAGAATGGGAGTGCTTCCTATTCGTCTGATCTTGTTATTGTTTCTGGTTGAGTGACCTACAGCAGACAGCTACTGTAATGTTACCTTTGCTTTGCCCTTTAATCTCAATTCATAATCTCTCATTTGGCTCCTCATCCTAGGTAGAACTCCACTCACTCAGCTCTATTCACTGCAGCTGCTGTCTCACGCAAAAGGCAAATCCCTGTTATGGTTATTAATTATGAATATGAAGTAGGAGTTATGAAAATATATTTTTTTTATTACTCCAAACCCAAAATTCCACTCCAAATATATATAAAAATTTAGGATCTATTTATAAATTTGGGTGTTTGGTGATGGAACTATTTCTACAATAGGGGATTATTAATAATTACAAATTATTTTGAAAGCTCAGGAAGGTGGAAAGGATAAGTCCCAAGGGAGATCTTCCTCACTTCTAAACATCTGGCCAAATCCCAGAAAGTTTAGAAAGTGCCAAAAAACCTGAATCTATTAACAAAAACCGATGCTGTGAGGGTGGAGAATTTGTCATGGGTTTTGTGGTCTAGGAAGCGGCCTCCAGAACCACAAAATAATCCAGGAAATGTTGATTGCAGTGGACTAAAGGAAATGGCTTTCAGTGAGTGTTACAGACCTCTGACCCACCAGGGCATTGCAGATTTGCAGCAAAAATGTGCTCCTAGCCAAAAGTATGTTCACTGTGTCCAGGGAATGGCACTTCAGGGCAGGCACACTGGGTCACTCATCCAGCATGGAGCGAAACAGGGTCCAGGTAGCAGAAATCATGGAAAAGCATGCTCCCACTTTCAGATCACTCTGATTTATTACCCCCATAGACCAGTTGTTTCCACTACCACGTAAACTGAGTGGGAAGCACTCAACCTATAAGAACCCAGCGCAGGATCCACAATGCAGGAGTCTCATGTGGTGTGTGGGTAAGGTATGCGTGTGAAGATCGCAGCCCAAGGCATGAAAGGAGGAGCAGGAAAGTTACTGGGGGGGTGGGGTGGGAGGGGGTACTCCCTAACACTCTACCACCTTTTCTTCCCCTTCTGTCTTTCATTAAGAGCCTGTATCCTGCTTACAGGTCTGATCTGTTTTTTGAAGCACATACAACCTAACTTTACACACAACTCATTTCATCTTCTCTTAGCTTTAGAACAAAACTGTGCATCTCTATTCTGAGCGCTTATACAGTTTGCAGAATGGGATTTTATGACAGCTAATCGAAGTTGCTTTACTTGTATCTCAGTTTTCCTTTGAAAACAATTTCACAACTCATGCACAGGAAGCACAATTTGCTGACAAATCATGCTGTGCCAAAAAGAACTGTACTGTATCCCAATAATGTGGTAATTCTTTCTAGGCAAATTCCAGATTCATTTTCTTTCCTACTTATATGACAATATTTTAAGAACTTTGAGAGAAATAGCCTTGTTTGTTTAATCATTTGCACAGTGTTTACTTCCTGATCTATAGCAACAAGAAAGGTTTTTCATCTCCTTATAGTACGATGATGGCCTCATATTCACAGAAACAGAATTCTTTGTTTCTCTCTCAGCTTGGTTTTTTCTTGTCTATATTTTCCACACACACTTCCAAACACAAAAACATTCTATCTCCATTTGGAATATATTTGATTCCACTTCTTGTCTAAGGGTACAGCTTAATACTTATGTATCTGGTATTATTTTCCTTTTAATCTTCTGTAGCAAGATTCTTTTTCAAGTAGAATATAGCAGATTGTGATGAAACAACAGATATGGTAAATGTGAGAGGAGAGCTCTTACTCACTTGCAGTGAGATGTTTTATTGAGAGGTTGTCAATGTCTTTTGCCATAAGTTTGAATGTTATTACCTTAGGTAACAGACTGGTTTGGAAGATTTCCAAAAACCCTTAGAGCAGTGCAGTTCTATCAAAGACTCTGGAAAATATCCTTCTAACTTTATGGATGTCTCAGTGGGGTAACAGTTAAAGCTTGAAATTTTATGAAGAAATATTTCAAGAGTTTACCAGGCTAGAATATTGAGTTTGAGGATTTTTTCCCCACTGTCTTCCTTCTTAATGGTATTATATAAAGAACTGTTTTGAGTTCTAGGCATGTTTTGCAGTTGCAAATGATTACACATGCTGTTCAATCAGAGAATCAGTAGTCAGCCTGATCCACTCATCTTAAATTTGTATGGGCTCACATAGAAGACCTATGTCTCTTCCTTTTTTCTCTTTCTCTGAAAGAAACAATATTATCTGAAATTGCGAAGCACTGGTATTAAATAACTGACACAGAAGAAAACCCTGAATTAACTAACAGACCAAAATGTTGTGCTTTTCTCTCTTTTGAGAAGAATTTTCATGTTAAATTATCAATGAAACACACACATTATCAAATTTAATTTAAATTTTTTTTCACAAAAAAACCCATGTGTTTTGTAAATTTGGTTTGGTTTTGGGTTTTTTTGGTCTTGGGTTTTATTTGGGGGGGCTAAAATCCAATCAGATCAAAATAATATTTTGTTACAATAAGTATAGATAATAATTACAATAAATAGAGACTATAAATTTAGTAATGTTAATCACAGTAACAACAGGTGAAAAAATAAAGGAACAGTAGTTTTGGGTGTATCAAAGAGGGTTTGATTTTGAAACGTAGGACATACTGAAAATATCTTTGTAGTATGGTGCTTGGAGAAAGAAATTTTCAATTTTTTTTTTTTTTTTAATTGACTTGTTTTTAAACTACTAGGAGCATGTTCATACAAACCAATAAATATGTCAGGAGCTCCAAATCTATCAACTAGCAATTGTTTTGCAAATGAGTACAGAATATAAGTACTGATAAAGAGTTCTGATGCAACAGTAATGCAGCGCAGCACACACAAGAAAACCAGGTGATCAGGACCAGTCAGTAAGGGTTTATGAAAGGAATATCCTAGCTTGATTAACTTGGTCTCCTCCTATGACAAGGTAACCCACTCAATTGTCCTGACAGGGCATAAATCCTGCCAGACTGGTTTAACCCTTGCTCTCCTCCTCCTGTTGCAGGTCCCAAAGTTGTAGTAAATTGAGCAAACAAAACCTTGAGACTAGGAGCCTAGCACCACATGTCAGACGTCTGGTGCAGCCCCTCAATGTGCCTGCGTGGTCACACAAGGCATGAAGCTTGGAATTCATTGGGCAGAACAATGATGTTAGTGCCTACTGTCCAGTTTCATTTTTAAAATGGTCTGTTTAGTGGGGGGTGATTTAGAAGCCCTGCCTTTCCTACATCGTTTTTCCTGCATTACCTTTTCTACACTGCACTACCTTTCTGCAGTGCCCCATTCAGGGCTCATTAAATGTGAATGGTTGTGGCCACATGTTTGCAGCTTGCACTGGCGGCTAGGCAGCAACTCAGCTCTTCTCCTCTCCTCTCTACCTGGAATATCTTGTATATTACCGTAGGATCATTATCATGAATTTTGCAAGTGCCCTTGTACAGGAAACTTATTCAGAGACCATGGTGTCGTGAGCACATATGCCAGAGGTGAAATGAAGCCTCTGTAGCATAGTTAGAATTTTTCGTTTCTGCATTCCTATTTTCCAAATTCTGATTGTTTAAACTGTTTAATTCTGTGTTCCTAAATATCCTTTGTGCAACTATTTCCTGTAGACCAAAAATCCATGGAATTTTCCCGATTTTTTTATAGTAATAATAGAAATTAATATTCACATAGAAAATAATAATCATAAATCATAACTGGTTATTAATATAATATCAGGAGTGGATGTCCTGGTTTGAACTGTGAGCTGCCCAGAGCAAAAGGACAGAAAGTATTTTACCCCAAAGGACTAAACCCTTGCACAGAATTAGAGGCTAAATGGAAAATGCTATCTACAAAAGTCTATCGAAAGTACAAAAGGTACAAAGACACAAAGGGTATGTATATATATGGAATCCAAAGGGTATACATACACAGAATCAGGCTTGGCCTAGCTCTCCAAATGAACCCCAAAAATCAGGCTGCAGCTAGGCCTCAACCAGGCCAAAACCTTCCCCCCCACACTCAGTTTCAGTAGGCCCTGAGTAGGCTCCCCCACTAGGGCAGGCCTCAATAGCCCCTCAGAGTAGGCTCAGGAGGCCTCAGATCATGCCTCAACATCCTCCTCAGAGCAGGCTTGGTAGACCTTAGTGGTGTAGCTAAAAAATAGATTGACAACCAAGGCCACAGAAGGCCACTGTCCTCCATAAGCCAAGAGAAAATAGCCACTGCACATGCTCAGAGAAAAGGAGTGAGAAAGAGAAAGAGCTATCTGTGAGCTCTCCTTGTGCAGGGACACAAAGGATAATGGAATAGAAAAACAAAATTACAGTTGCCTGTGTCCACCTCCTGGGGGAGACCGCCCAGCCCTCTGCGTACTTTCTAGTACTCTGGAGGAATCTATCTCTATACTACAACACTTAGCCCTCAACTTAGAACAGTGGATGAGGGGTAGGCTGTGGATATTGTCTTCCTAGATGTTAGTATATATTTTACATCATTTCCCATAGTGTTATTCTAGAGAAAATGTCTGCTCATGTACTGGGTAGGAGTATACTTCACTGGGTTAAAAACTTGGATTGCCAGGGCCAAAGAGTTGTAATGAATAGAGTTGAATCCACTCAGTGTCTGGTCAAAAGTGGGGCTTCCCAGGCCTCAGTACCGGGGCCAGATCTCTTTAATATATTTATCAATGATAAGGACAAGGGAATCAAATAAAACCTCAGTAAGTTTGCAGGTGACACTAAGTTGGGCAGAACTGTTGATCTTACTGAAGGTAGGAAGGCTCTGGGCAGGCTGGATCAATGGCTTGAGGCCAGTTGTAGGAGATTCATAAAAAACGCATTGTAACACTATGAGTTTGGGGGAGGGTGTCTGGCAGAAAAGGACCTGGGGGTGTTGGTCAACAACCATCTGAATACGAGCCAACGGTGTGCTCAGGTAGCCAAGAAGACCCATAGCATGCTGGCCTGTATGAGAAATAGTTCATGCAGCAGGACTAGAGATCACTGTCTCTCTGAACTTGTACCTTGTGAGGTCACACCTTGATGATTCAGTTTTGGACCCCTCACTACAAGAGACACATTGAGCTATCGGAGTGGATCCAGAGAAAGGAAACAAAACTGGTGAAGGGTCTAGGGAACAGGTTCTATGAGGAGCAGCTGAGGGAACTGGAGTTTGGTCTGGAGAAAAGCAGGCTCAGGGAACACCATATCGCTCTCTGCAACTACCTGAAAGAAAGTCACAGCAGGGTGAATGTTAGTCCGTTCTCCCAGACAGAAAGTGGCAGGAGGAGAGCATGAAATGCTGAGCATTGGAGTTGTCTCAAACAGTGTTAAAGCCATGTGGCGTGGCCCTGCTCCACTGCTGCTGGAAAGAAACTTGAAACTGCTCTTGTGACAATGCCACGATTTTTAAGCCAGGGAAATGGTGCCACCTTTTCCCTTTTATATGTGTTTTCCCCACTGCTTTTCCTTCCCATTTTCCCTCTGCTCTGGTTTCAATCTAATAACCCCAGTTCATTATCTGTTTGATATTGTTTCACCTTCATTTACTTCAAGGAAATTATTTGAACAACCACCTCCTACCCACTCCTGACCAGGATTGGTAAGGGGAATACCAGGCTGGATTGTAACAGAGAGGAAACAGCCTCAGGTTGCACCAAGTGCACCCTTGAAAGGGTTGTCAAGCACTTGAACAGGCTACCTGGAAAGGTGGTCAAATTATTACCTCCAGAGATATCTAAAAGTTGTGTCAAAGTGATGCTTAGGGACACATCTTATCAAGCAGACTTGGTAGGGCTAGGTTGATGTTTGGAATCAATGGTTTTAAAAGTCTTTCCAGGCTAAACAGTTCTATAATTCTAAGATAATTGATGCTTTAACAATTAGAAGAAAATGGGAATTGCAAATTCAAAAAGAAAGAGAAAGAAACAACATACTGAGATTCAGAGATTAAAAATGTGGGCAGTGAAGGGCACATGCTGAAACTGAACAATGGTCACAGTGTGACAGAGTTCTCTCTTTATCAAACAGTATTGTCTAGCTCAGATGGCTCCCTATTCAGGATCCCAGAAGCACAACATTGTATAATTAGCTTGATCCAAGGTAATACAGATGGATATTACATTTGAAGTTTCATGCTTCTTACGTGCAGCCATTCTATTATAGCAGGAAGCTGTTAATAAATGACTGTCGTGGTTTTTGTTTTGCCAAACTATGAAGCTGAATGAAACAAATATAATATAGCCTTAATCCATATGATTAAACACAGCAAACAGTTTTCACTTATACAATCAAACTGTCTTGGCTTTTGTAGATGTAGAACTATGTAGGTAATTGGATTTTTAACAACTTAGTGGTACGTCTAATGTATTAAGGACTACATTCACCTTACATACCTTAATACACATGAAAATGTGGGGTTTACTGTTTCTAAAACGTATTTCTGTATGCACTTCCTTCTGTATTATTTGACATACATGCCAAGAAGAAGAAAGGTAAACAAATCTACCTTGTCAAAGATCTAGGTCACCATACTGCTATAGATAAGCAAGTTGTTGTAGATATCGTATCTGTTTATACACATTTGAAAGTTACTTTCATAATATCATAATTTGTGTAGGGCACAGATGTTCACCTCTAATCACTCTTACGAAGAACAAAACCTAAAATACTTTGTTTGAAAACTCCACAACAACAGTCTGTATATGAATCAACTCCAGTAATTAACTGCAGTGAGAACTTCTAGAGGAAGACAAGGCGAATTCGGGTTTGAAATATACTCTTGGCTATCTAGACTGTAGTTCCACTCAGTTTAAAGGCATTTCCTAGACTTCATTCTGCTTTACTGACTTTCATAAAAAGTTTCCTTGACATCTTTTCAAAACATATATCATAGGGCTAATTCACATGAGTCAGCTATTTATAAATGTCTTTCAGAGCAGACATTATTTGGATAACCTCTTGATAGTTTTTGGATTTGCCTTATAAAACACATACAAAAATGTATCCTTGGATCAAAATTTTGGATTAGTCATTGGAGACTATAGTAGTGATACAGAAAGAGGCTTACATGATCAGAACACAAAACAACAAGGTAGTATTTAAATGAAATTCAAAAGTAAGTAAACACAGGAATAAAAACATGCATTTTAAAAACAAAAGCAAACAAACAAAAAGGGCACAAGCAAACAAACAAAAAATTACAGAAAATTCATAGGAAGGCATGTGTTTATGGGATAAATACAGGATAAATTTGATTTAGAGTAAGAAGAACCTTGCTTTCTTTTGAAAGCACTGACCAAAGAGTCTGGAAAGTCTACCAGGTTACTACAAGGTATGTTTGTGGAAAGAAGTACACTCTGACCAAAAGGACATTTTAATATCTTTGAAAGTCTTTCAAAGTACTATTAATTTATTGACTGATTTATTTTTACATACTTAAGAATATCTCCACATTGAGAAAAGAGGTTTATAATTTGCAGAAATAAATGTTACCCAGGAGATCTAAGACAAAGGGGATGTTATACATGAAAAACATAAAATGAAAACCATGTTTAATGATGAATTATGGGCAGTGTCTGCATTTATATCGATTACATAAATGATCAAATATAATGATCTAGTGATCCTACTTTCTTGCATTTTAACCATTTCTTCAGAATTCATCAATATGCTACTTGTATAATTAGTAATAAAAAGGATATTACCATAATTGCTAAAAAAATAAGACCAAAAAAACCCAAACCAAAACAAAAAAAAACAAAACAAAAACAAAAAAAAAAAACCCCACAAAAAACCCCAAAAAACCCCAATAACACAACTTTTTTCAGAAAGGAAAGCATTTCCTCTGTTTCTTAAGTTTTACACAAGTTATTTGAAAAAGTCTGAAGGTCTTTCCTGAGCCAAAAAAAAAATATTTCAAGTCAGGGATCTTCAATACATTTAATTAATTGCCGATAACGAACTTTTGGTTACTGATCCCAACATTGAAAAATAATAAAGAAATATCTAAACATGCAAACCACATTCCCTCTCCAATTCCTGGTCTCCTGTTCCTTATCTACACATTATACCCAGTCTCTTTGCTAAGACAACAGGTAGTACAGGAGTTAGAGTGCACTGTGGGTTCTACTCAGTTTGCACAGTGTAAGTCCCTCCATCAGCTGCAGTCACCTTGCATGCATACCACCTCCTCATCCTCCTTGCTGTCCTTGGCTGGTGTGGCTCCAGCTCCTTTTGCTACTCATAACTATTTCTGGGTAGCTATTTCACTTTTTTCCCATGTTTCTCCTTCGCTGGTGACCCTTCTGCCCTGACATCTCTGCCTGTTTGTCTCCATCTGCATAATAGTGCATATATCTCTTGAAGAATCAAATCTGAATAAATATTATTGTGTTTGGTAAAATAAGTTCATAGTTTTTAAATTATAAATGAGAACAGAACCT
>VWYK01071743.1:3120-17524 GCA_013399775.1 Semnornis frantzii | reverse complement strand
CACCGCCTCCGCCCGCAGCCCCAGGGCGGAGGGAGCTCCCCCTTGTTGCTGGGTCAGGCCCGCTCCCCTCTCGGCCTCCCCTCCATCGCGGCCCCCTGTCCCATTCCTGCTCCGCGGGCAAATCCCGGCCTCGCCGCTCCCTCCACCCCGCTCTCACCGCGGAGAGGCGCCCAGCCTGGGGCCGAGCGGCTGCGTGGTAGCCGAGCAGGAGCCGCCCCCAGATCTCGCCGCCACCTCGGTGTCCCGCCCGCCGGGTGCCACTGCCCGTCCCCAGCGGCAGCCCTGCCACCCTTGCTAAGGGCCTGGCCCCAAGGAACGATAAAACTTCCTGACACCGTCCCCTACGCCTTTTACTTGTCCGCCCGTGGTGAAGCCTGAAGGCGGGCGCTCGACCACAGCTCCAGCGAGCTCACCGCAACGGCTTTCAGCCCGCCTGGGTACCAAAGCAGCGTAACCTCTGCAGAACGGGAATGGGGGCTGGCTCTCCGCCAGCATCGTTGCCCAAAGGCCGCAAACTAGCACTACAAGCTGCGATGCTGGCAGCATACACGAAGCACTGCTACTACTCCAGCCCGCTAGTTCCTGCGAGAGACAATTCACTTCTGCATCTGCGTCGCCGCTGCCTTCTGAAGCAGACTCATGAGAACCCTATCCCAGATCCGTGCGTGGCACAGACATAGCTGTTAGACGTGTGACACGGTTGCTGACAACTCACGCCAGTTCAGCCACCTGCAACTTTCACCCTACAGACTTCAAAATCTGTTGCAGAAGCTGACCGAAGACTCAGTATCAGGTTCTATTTGTTACGCTGAACACACAGCCACATCTCTGCTGCTATCTCTATTAGGTCAGCTCAGGTATTCACACCAGCTGCAGGTGGAAATACAAACATCTCCAAAGCTGTGAAATTCTCAGACGAAATTTCCCCAGAGCTGAAATTCTGAAGCAATCTCTGATATTTAGAGTTTGTGTAGTTACTACAAGTATGGCATAACTCCCCTTTCAGACCTGCAGTCCAGGTTTACTCTGCTGTGCGGTGCTTCCAAAGATTCATGAACTTCAAGAATCATCTAAAGCACCTAAATACACCTTAGTGTTCAGTAAATATCAAAATTAATACTTGCTACTGCCAAGGACTGACAGAAGAACAATGCCTACTCAGGACTTGCTTCCAAGACATGAAAAAGCCTCAGCTGACCTTTGTCTCAATTCTGGGTATTTCATGTAAAAAACATCATGTCATGACAGTCAAGTAAAAGGGAGGGGGAATTAAAAAAGAGAAAGAAACGTTAAAAAGAAACCCAAAAAAACCAAAGCCCAACAACTAAAATCAGAAATTATCCGAACTCAAGAAACTGGTCCAGGGAAAAGTACAGAAATAAATGGCATTTAACTTGGACAGAAGGCAGAGGGAAAACATGGTAACATTCTTCAAGACCTGTAAGAAGTTACTACAAACAGAGACACAAATTGTTCTGCATACACATTAGAGAATAAAGCAAAGTGAGTGGACTTAAACTCCATCAGGAGATACGGCTTTAGATATTAGGAAAAGCAAGGCTAGCTTGGTACAGGCAGAGATTTTGGGACAGAAAAACAACGCTAAAGGTTGGAAAGGACCTCCAGAAATCAGAGTCCAACGCCCCTGCAAAGGACCACTTAGAGCAGGCCACACAGGAACACAGCCAGGTGGGTTTTGAAGATCTTTAGAGAAGGAGACTCCACAATCTCTGGGCAGCTTGTTCCAGGGCTCTGTCACCCTCACAGAAAAAGTTTTTTTCTCATGTTGAGATGGAATTTCCTGTGATTTAATTTACATCCATTGCCCCTTGTCCTATCACTGGGTATCAGTCTGAACTGAGGAGCCCAGAACTATACACAGTATTCCAGATGTGGTCAAAGTAGGGCTNGCACTGGGGATCCCAGAACTTGACACAATACTCCAGATGTGATCTTACTAAGGCAAAGAGGCAGGAGCACTTCCCTTGACCTGCTGACCACGCTCTTCTTAATTCACCTCAGGACACCACTGGCCTTCTGGGCCACAAGGCCATGTTGCTGTCCCATGGGTGACTTAGTGTTCTCTCTCCGTGGAGCTGCTGTCCTGCAGGCCAGCCCCTAATTTATACTGATGCATGGTGTTATTCCTCCCCAGGTGCAGGACTCCACATATATCCTTGATGAACTTCATTAGGTTCATCTTTGCCCAGCTGTTCAGTCTGTCCAGGTCTCACTGAATGGCAGCACAGCCTGACAGGGTGTCAGCCACTTCTCCCAGTTTTGTATCATCAGTAAATTTTCTGAGAGTTCACTCTGTCTCTTCATCTAGATCATTGATGAAGATGTTGAACAAGACTGGACCCAGCAGTGACCCCTGGGGTCTCCAACTGGACTCTGTGCCATTGATCACAACCCTGTGGACTCCCTTGTTTAGCCCACTGTCAATCCATCTCACCATCCAATAAAGGCTAACTGAAATCCCTCCATAGCCACACAAGTGATGGGTGAAAAAGAACAGTTCTGAAACAACCATTCAAGATGTTACATTTCCTACACTTGGATAGAAAACTCATACATATAATAAAACCTTTTTACATCCAAGTGCATATAGAGTTCTAGTTTCCACTACAGGGCTTGATAGAAGTGTTTTGCATTTTGAGTTTTAGGTAAGCTTAAAAGCCAACATTATGGGATAAAATTAAGCACATGTCACTCTAGCAAAACAGGTTTACAAGCATCTCAAAAAATGAGGAAGGAGAATGTTTGTATTTACCAGTAGTCATTAGACTAGTGCATACAAGAAATTTGGTTTATCTGGACAGGAACAGTCAGAAGAGTTACAGTTAACACATCAGTTAACAGCCTACACTGGACCACTATGCAGAGGAAGGAGTCCTGACTTTAGATCACAGGCAGCTCTGGACCCGAAAATAAAAATGCATTTTAAACTTTTCACATGAACATGCCAGTGATGTGCATACCATAATTTTGAGAGTGCAACATTGCTAGCCCGAGACAAACTTGTGGAAACAAGCCAGAGAAGCAAAAGGCTAGAGGAAGAGTCCCTCCTTCCGTGTCTCCTTTGTCCTTGGTTTCATAACTAGCAATGCAGTTCCCTCCAACTGTGGGTTTCTGTTCATTTGGCCTACAGTAATTTGGCAACTTTCATTTGGTTTAGATTTCAAATCGCTGATTAATCTTCTAATTTCTTCACTTCAGAAACTCTTCTTAGAGGGCCTTCAAAGGCAAGTGAATTATAATGGTGTCAGGCCTGCACATTCTGTAACCACATTCTTGTCCTCACATCACCAGAATAATTCTTAAATCCTCACTCCAACAGAAAATGAAGTAAAACATTGAATAATGCCTATCAGCTCCTCCCTCCTCCAGCCTCTGGGGTTTAAGATTCCAGAGGATAAAGGTACTCGCATAGCAGGGCCAGGGATAAGAGCAGCACCTAGTTAAAAATTTACCTTATATTTGGTAAGCCTTGGTTGCAGGATGTCTAGTTCTAGGCCACCAGCAGCTGTATCAGCGTACAGATGATCTAGAAACATTTCTTGACTCTGCAGAGTAGAGTTCCTGAGAGCACAAAGAAGAAATTTAGAGGGTACTCCTACAGTCATCCTGGAAAAGGTCTGTCCCAGCAAGTAACACAGTTGGTAGGGTAAACACCCAAAAACTGACGAAAACCAAATTTTCATCCTGGTTAAAGTAGGGAGATCAGAGAATCACACAGAAGGGTAGGCATTGAAGTGACCTCTGGAGATCATCTAGTCCACCCCACACTGTTAAAGCAGGTCCACCTAGAGCAGGTTGCCAAGGAATGTGTTCAGACGAGTTCTGAATATCTCCAGAGATGGAGATGCCAATGTTTGGTGTTTGTTTTTAAAGAAGGTAGATAATATGCAGTGAGGGAAAACCTCAGATCATAAAGTCATTTTAAATACTTGATCAGTTGCTGTCCTGTAACCTGTGGTCCAGATTGGGAAGTATCTTTTTGTATATTTTCAGTCTTCACACAATCTGTGTGGGAGGAGAGGCTCTGGAATGAAAGGGCCATGGTAATTATGTCCAAAGTGCATTGTCTTCTTGGATGTTTTGTTAACTTGTTTGGGGAAAAGGTACGTTAATGATTGAAGGGGAAAAAAGGGTGAGGAAAGCAATTGGTGGCCTGACACGAGTTTAATTTAAGCAGATGTGACACAGATGTATTAAATATCCTTGAGCTTACATAGGGTCTAAAGGGCACTAATTTGTCCTTAGCAGCCTTCAAAGGCAATTACTCAGTAGTTATAATTTAACCCTTCATGTGTGAGGCAGAAAGAGTGCTGTTTGATCCCATTAAGCAGTCATGATAGCTTCAAGATTGCTCAAACTGCAAAGAACACAGATTTCCCCCAAAATGCCAATAAAGTGCTACAAACTCCCCTGGTGTTCTTGTGATTGAGCTGATAGAAGTGCAGCCTATTTTGTTCAGAGAGATGCAGACTTAGCAGCAGTACTGCTTCCCCTCGCCCAGTCTGTCACCATCAACACACGATGCAATATATCCATGTGGTGGTTTGAGGTTAATCGGAATATTTTAATAGAGAAAATTATACTATAGGCTGTGAAAAGGAAACAATGGTGATGTCTGCTTCACTCATAGGCTTGCTGAGATGTTTAAGAATACAAATAAAGATAAGACACTCGAGCTTGCAGACACTCTCAGGCTGTCTAGCAGCTTCTCGCCCTCTCCTCTCTGCTGAGTAACCTCACTAACCACTTTTCTTCTAACCCCCCTGGCCGATCCTCCAAACTCACCTTGCGCATAAGGCAAACCCTGGGGTAAGGTATAGGGGTGGGGAGAAGGTGGAAGGGTGGCTGGGAGCCCCTCCTGGGGTCTGATTTCTGGGAGGGCTGTTGTGTTTCCGTATTACCTTTAACTTGTATATTTCTGTAAATATTCCTGTATATAGTGTATATATCTGCTTGTACATTGTGCTAAGCTGTAAATAGAGCTTCATCTCTTAACTTCCAGCTGGCTGAGTCTAGTCTGGGTCATTTTACAAAGTGGGGAGGAGGGGGGGGCGGGGAACTCCCAAACCATCACAGTTCACACCACCATCTTCTGAAGAGGTCCTATTAACGTGGGCAAGACAATTTCAGATGAAGTGTACCACCACCTGACAAACTGTGTGGCTGCATACTTCCAGCAGTGGGCTTGGGCTTTTTAAAAACATTAGTCTTAAAATCTATGTATACAAAATATACACCACATATTTTGTACATCGGATGTGCAAAGTAAGTATCACATGCAAGCCTTCTGTAAAACTTGTAGCAAAAGAAATGTAGCAGTCATGTAGGTGAAAAAAATATAATCTGTAATCTTTCTTTTTCATTTTTACATGACTGAGAGGATTTGTTTTGTTTTGTTTTGTTTATTTGGTGTTTTTTTGTTGGTTTTTTTTACCTATGTAGGTAATGAGGATATAGAAAGATTACAGGAAAAAATTTTCTAAGGGAAGTAATTTTATCTTGCTTCTCACTTAAATACTCTTGCTATGCAACACAATCAACTGATGTAGTTGCAAGGAATGTGTTTTGAAGACCAAAGAATGGCTCAAGACCTTAGGGACACACCAGCCTTCCCACCATAAGCAGGGATGTATCTCAAGTGGACTTGGCTGCTCAAGGCCTCATTCAACCTGGCCTTGAACACTCCCAGGGAGGAAGCATCCAGAAGTAAACTTGCTTAGTAAAAGTTTGTTACAACAAATTAGGGAGGTACAACAATTTTCACATAAAGTAATCTGAATCTGCCTCATGTATTTGCATTCTCTAAACTGATAAAGGATCTATTTGGGTTTGTTAAGGCATGATGGGTTTTGTACTAGAACATTAAGGAAAAATCACAATAAATTAAGGTTATTTTTAAAATTATATATACTTCAAATGAAGTACAATGGTGCACATGAAATGACAAATAAGTACTGGCAGCATGAAGTGCATCTGCTGAAAGTGTGAAATGGAAACAAAATTAGTGCAGCATCTGCAAGTAAAGACATTTATCACTTCCATATTTCTGAAGCATGCACTTTGAGGAAATATAAAGTAGCACATTTTTATAATGGTTTTGGTCTCTTACAACCTCCAGATTTGCCATAAACTCACCAACATTGATGCCAATACAGACCACAGTGCTATTTTTGTTGTTAACCCCAGTTTCCCATACAGCGCTGATCATGTTAAGTGTCCCCTCACAGTACAGCTAAAGCCCACCTAAGATGGTGCATATTCATAGAATCCTAGAATGGTTTAGGTTGGAAGGGACCTTAGAGGTGACCTAACCCCAACCTCCACACCATAGGCAGGGATGCCTCTCAACTAGATTTGGCTACTCAAGACCTCATCCAACCTGGTCTTGAACACCCTCAATGAGAAGACATCCACAACCTCTCTGGGCAATCTATTCCAGAGTCCCACTACCCCCTATTGAATAACTTCTTCCTAAGATCCAGTCAAAACCTACTCTCCCTCAGCTTCAACCATTCCCCCTTGTCCTATTGCTAGACACCTTTATGAAAAGTCCCTCTCCAGCCTTCTTGTACGATCCCTTCAGGTATTGGAAGGCAGCTCTAAAGTCATCCCCCCACCCCGAGTCTTCTCTAGGTTGAACAATGCAGTTTCCCTCAGCCTGTCCTCATATCAGAGGTCTTCTTGCCCTTGGATCATCTTTGTGGCCCTCCTTTGGACTTGCTCCAACATCTCTATGTCCTTCCTATGATGGAGACTCCAGATCTGGACATAATATTCAAGGTGGGGTCTCACTCAGAAAGCACTCAGTGCTTTATGGAAAGGATTCAATTTTCTTTACAGACTGGAAGAAGATTCCTTAGAGAAAAAAGGCAAGGGTCAGAGTCAGCTCATGTAAGAGTGAATCTTGTACACACAAGTATGTATGTTTCTATTAGAGAAGCAGAGGTCATTGAAAATGCCAGCATAGTTAAAAACCCCACAATATATAAATAATCAAATCACTTTCACAGAAAACCTAAAATACAGTCCCCCTTTCTAGATCTTGCTCCTCTTTCTGAGCTATTGTTTATAGATCACATAAAGTGCTGATTAACTAGAGGGAGGCAGATTGGTTCATGCTACCTTTTTTTGTGTGTGTGTGTGTTTTAATCAGGAATATCAGATCTCTTTTCCAAGCTTTGTTTTGTATTAGATTCATGCTCGAAAGGTTAATACACCAAATTCTTATGAAAGAATATGATGCACAGTGGTCACACACATTTCTCCTTTCAGCAGAGTATGGAGGAAAAAAAAATAGAGAACTGGATCCTAACATTGCTGAAAAGCAGCATGAATTAGAACAAAGTACCAGAATGTACCCTCTAGTTCCACGCTACAAACTCCTGAGTGATGGGTGCAGTAATCAGAGTTGTGGAAGAAAGCATAAGGTGGGGAAAATGCATTAAAGAACGTCTTTTAAGAAAACAATGACTCATTTGTTACACAGAACTATCTCCAGCTTCTGTCTGTTGAGCACACGACATGGAGAGGGCTCCTACTAAACACATCACACACTGGCTGATTTTCCAGTGGGACTCAGATTGTACAATAGCGTGTCAGTTGGATGCTCTAGAAATCCTCACTTGGCCTCCGGAGGATAGTTTTTAGTCTTTGTAACGACTGTGTTAAATAGCCTTTGCAAACATCAGCCAAGTAGGTGACTTCAGCTGCAGAGCAAAAGCATGACAATCTCAGCATATCAAAGACAAGTATTTCTGTTGAGGTAGTCACCAGGTGGAACATGAATACTGGAGACAGTTCCTCAGAACTGGTGTTTGCTTATTCCCTGATGACAATTCATCTACTTCTTGTCAGTAGAGAATGCTGAAGTTTAATGGCACACATTGATCAGGGTAGGAAGTAGCATAATGCATTCCTGTGAGACTCTGAAGAGTACAGGCATACACTTCTCACCTCGCTCAAGTATTAAGTTAATTTAAAAGCCCTGAGTTAGCTTTTCTCTCACTTAACTACAGTAAGATACTTAAAGGCACTTATTTTCTGTCAATGAAACAGAGAGGCAAATAGTAGCAGTATGAAATAGCCAACAACCTAAATTCATCTTAATGCAATCTCATTTTTTCATCTCAATGCAATCTCATTTCGATGCCCTTTTTTTTTTTTCTTTTTCCTTCCTTCCCCCCACCCCGTATATAATGTAGCTCTGCCAGTTCAGATGTAGCCTTATTTCCAGCACTGCCTTTAGCCTAGTCTTGGGTCTTCACAGGCTGAGAAAGATATTCCAAATTACACTGCATTTTTATAGTTACACTTACTCATGGATCTTTTGGTGATACAGGACATGCTAAAGCCATTCACAACTTACCTCCAAATTTCTCTAAGTGGCCCAAAAAGTCTATGTATTTTAATTTTGCACTGCCAAAGCAAACTCAGTTAGCAGAGTGACAAAAGGGAAAGGAAGATTCCACAATGGAAGAGGTTTATTTTAAACCTATGTTAAGCTGCCACCAGGGCTTGCTAAATATAGATTTGTCCACTGCAAACACCCCTAGTCCACAATCAGTGCAGACATACACAGTTACTCAGCAATGGTAAGCAGACTTGAAATTCACGCCCAGGCCCCCAACAGCTCTGTCATAACTGATTCCTGAAGAAATAGCTTGTAAGCAGGCTTTTGCATCCAGTGAGAAGCATTAACCAAGAAAAGCATCACGCCTTTGTCATCTAAGCTTTTCAGACAAGAAGTAATCTCCCCAGGGGACTGTAGCTTTGAAGGCTCAGCTCTTAACTCACCATGGTTTCAAAGGACAAGCAAAGCAGGGCCTGTGCAGGCATGTTCCTTCAGCTTCTGCAGTGGCTCCCATGCAACAAGGCAGGAAACAGCCTGCATTCAGCTGGTGCAGGTCACTGTTCTGCCACTCAGAAATCCTGGCATCCATACCATGGCTTCCTGCTAACTCCTGTCTTCCACTTGGTGATGCTTGCTCTGCCTCCAAATCATCCCTCCTTGCGTTCTGCAGCATAAATAGTGAACTGTAGTGAAACCGCCTATCACAAGTATTGGTAATCTCACAACACTTGCAAAGTTTGGACAGTTTACCATCAATCAATTAGCTTACAATGTACTTGCAGTGACAACTACAATGTAAACATAGCCCTGGTGATCCACCACCACAACACAATACTCTCTCCAAGTTTATATGAATCGTCCCCTCAGTGACTGTGAGAAGAACTGGAAAACATTGTCCCTTTACTGATTTCAGCTTCTTTACAAAAAAAAAAAGTACTAATAGAAAAAAAGTATGTCTTCAGTGAAGCAACTCCAGGACTCATCCATTACTTCCCGATGCCCGAGCATCATGTAGGCAGGGAATAAGTGCTGAGAGAATAGTGCTCTGACTCCTTTTGCCCCTCTGGGAATAATACTGCTGTGCCTCACTGAAATCAGGGACCTGAGTCCTGGAAGAAGTGTTCAGTTTGGAAACCACTGTAAAATTTTCAGGAAGGTACTGAAGATATCAAAGCTAATTTCAAAGCACAATCATCCATTTGGAATTTGCAACCAAACTCAGTTCTCATTTTTGCTTTTCTAAGTCCAAAATAACCTCACTAGTTATTTCATCCATGTGAACAAGAGCAGCAGCTGACCCATGATATCTAGGTAAGTGACAATTTCAGCCCTCAGCAAATGAGGCTTTTGGGGGAACCGATCTAAGGTTCATTGGTCTTTGCTGAATTACATCGTAAGAGATTCCTTGTATTAATACATCTTAAATAAGATCAGGTGGTAGTTCATAAAATGCAAGTGCCAGTGCTGCGGTACAAAATCTTCTATCCTTACCAACTTTAAAGTTTGGAAAATAGGAAATAACAGAAAATCATGTGAAAACATGGAAGTTGTACTGTCAGTACCAGATGAGACTACTACAGCATGACAGCTAAGCTTGGCAGGTTTGTTATAATTTGTAACTCACGGGACATTTGTGTCACTGAAGAAAAAGCCTCTAAAATACAGTTCTGCAGTGGTCAAGGAAAGTTGCCCCAGCAATTTTGGGAGACTGCTAAAATGCAGACCAAAGAGCAAGATTTGCAAGAGAATTGACCTGCAGGGAACTAAACCTGGTAGCATGTTAACCAATTAAAAAAAAAAATCCCAACCAAAAATCTTCATTGTTTGGTTTGAGGGTAAGAGGTTTAAATGTATTTTCATTATATAGCACACACACACAAGAACACCGAGCTGCAGTTTTAGCTGCCTGTGTCAGTAAACTATTAAAGACATGAATTTTGTACCCTTAAAGACTATATCGATCATGATCAGATTTAACAATGAACAGTTAATTTAATATTTAATTGCTTGACCCAGTAAATTTTTAGCACATCTTGAGCAGCTTTTATTACAAGGCACCCTAACTCTGATCAATGAGATGCTTTGAGAAAGAAGAAAATGATAGAAGTAAGCTAATTTCTAAGAGGTAACTGGGGAAAATGAAGATACCTTCTTATTTTTAATAGAAACTTGAAACTGACAAAAAGCTTCAGAATCAGAATATTCCAAATATTTTAAAAGAACAGTGTGCTGTAAAGACTGAGTAAAGTAAAAGTCTTTGGAAAAAAAAACAAAGCTGTTTACCAAAAGTACCAAAATCTGGTCCACTTCTCATTAGAAAATAAGCTGGACCTCCCCCTCATTTGGTTGTTAGGCAATGCAGAGGCAAGCGTTCCATTCCCATTCTGCCCTTTTCACCTCTGCTGTTCCCCTCTGGCACATCTCAACTGTTTTCATGTATTGCTCATAATGATTTGTTGATTCAAATCAACATTCTGTAAAATAGAGGGAGGTTAAGTACACTAGAAGAACAGAAACAAAGTCTTTCTTTCCCTGGTTGACAGCCCTGCCTTGGAAACAGTGGTTCACATAGAACATTAAAAGTTCAAAGTGTCAAAATCCTTCAGGGGTTCTTGCTCTCTGCAGATGTGGGAGATGGTATTCACAGAAGCCAATTATTTCCTTAATGTTTTTTCTTTCTGTTTTCCTTCTGTACAGCTCTCTCACGGGACCCTTCACACACAAAGACAGGAACAAGCCTGAAACAGTTTAATTCTGAAATGGGAGCCTCTCATGGCAGTCTCCACACTGGTCTCCAGCTTGGACGTTGGCAATGGTAAAAACGTAATACAGTGTTCAATCCAAAATGGACTTGGTTTCGCCTTTCCTCTTACAGATCAGGCAGACGGGTAGAGCTAAGACAGGTGATAAAGGTGGCAGGGTATTAATGATAATTCTAACCATGTTTGCACGTGTACGGACATTTCACTTGTAACCTCTCTAGATAAAAATAAATACAAATCGTTATGCTCTAGATAAGCTTAGAGAGGTTACTGCTGTCAAGAGACCATATCTGCCCAAGAATCTGCATAAGATTTGGACTGTCGACATGAATTTTAATGCAAAGGGCCATTATTTTGTAGGTGGATTCCTAAAATATACCATAAAAAATTCACAGCTTTATTGTATGACCTTGACTCACAGGATCACAGGATGTTAGGGGTTGGAAGGGACCTCCACAGATTGAGTCCAAGCCCCCTGCCAGAGCAAGACCATAGAATCTAGCTCNACCAGACCAAAAAGCCCCAGATCCCTCAGCCTCTCCTCATAGGGCAGTGCTTCAGCCCCTTCATCATCTTCATACTCCTCACTTGGACTCTCTTCAGTAATCCCTGTCCCTCTGGAACTGGGGAGCCCAAAACTGAACACAATATTCCAAGTGACGTCTCACCAGGGCAGAGCAGACTCACATAAATTGTTCTTGCAATATACTACCCTTGAAATCTGCTGGAACAAGGGCACATCATTCCTGGAGTATTTCTGGGAAGCTGTTGAGGTGCTAAACAGATGGGTTCTCTTATTTCAGTACACAGAGTCAATATATAGGCTTAATAGCAGGAGATGCTTTAGTCTACACAGAAGGTTGGTGTTTTTTAAAAGAAACTTAATGTCTTCTGACATTATGAAACAGTTAACTTGAAGCCTCTTTGTTCAGGAACTAACAGCATTAAAACTGTCCTTAATTAAATACTCAAGACAACAGCCAGACTAATCCTAGATCTCCTTAATAGCATGAGGAATGTAGTAAGTTTTAACAGGTTTAATTTTAGTATGTTGTCACTTGCTTTGAAAATTCAGGAAAATAAATTGAAATAAAACTTCTGACAGCCACAGTTCACTAAATCTGCTGCAAAAATCACTGTGCAGGAGCAGGGAGCAGATGACCTTAAAATTATACAGAAACATGTCCTTGCAAGCAAAAGCAACACAAGCACGTATCAAGTTTAAAAGCCGTAATCATTTTAATCACCCATCCACAGAAACTCACTGCCAGTTTCCATGAAAACTAAGATTTTGCCAATAGGTAACATTGCAGCTGTGGATTTGATCGTATTTAGGAACCTCAATTTCTCTAGTGCTGTAGCTCTGCCATACTTTTTACTTACATTGGAGCCTAGATACTTGATAAGACTAGTTCAAGAAGCAGATTTAGAGCTACAAGACATACGACAGCAGAACAGCCCCCAAACTCACTGCCAATCTTTCATTCCTGCATGTGCTCAAGTATGAGCACAGAAATTAGGACCTATTTCAGGTAAAGAAAATGCTTCATTGCCAAGTTACACTCAGTCTTTAACATCTCAGAAGCACTACCACTTCCAGAAGCTTGCAGTCCCTTAATGTGACCAACCATCCCAGCAATTTCCACAGGGCTCCTTCACTCCCTTTCCCTATTCACAAGTATTACACTTGTCTGTCTGGCACTGACTTCTACTTTCCTGTCTGTTCCTAGCTTTCCAGCAAGTCTCTCCAATGTTCATCCAGCTCTCAGTTCTCTGATCTACTGCTTTGGTATTTACTGGTGCCAGCACTGCTGTACAAGAGAAACAAACTCTATTCCTGCTATTCAGCTTACAGCTCTTCACAGTCAGGAGAGTCAAAAGGTCCTGTTTTCTCTCTGCTCCTTTATTAGGCTCAAGTACCAGTCTCCCCGTTCATTCTGGTCTATTCTCCTTCTGCTCATCATGTCACACATTTGCATTAGATATGCTTTTAGATGAGAACTGGGCCCAGTGCCATTTTCAAATCAACAAGTGCCATCTTTGGTCTTTATGGCATTTTGTTTGTTCTCAGACTTTAAGATCATCAGGCAAGACCATGCTGTGGCACAGTTGCAGAGCACAGCTAGGAGGAAAAGGCTGCTGAGCTGGCCTTTTAGTTGACAATTCCTGATGTTGCAGGTTCTGCAGAGACAGAAAGCTGCAGGTAGCCAGAGGCAGGGGGTTCCTCCAACCCTTACAGTACCCAACCTGGCGGCCTAATTCCACGCTTGTTGGCAGAGTTAAAAGTGGCGAGACAACCTCAACCTGCATGCTCCAGTTTCCACCTTATACTGCACTTAGCTAGAAGGGTGGAAGAGGAAGGCTTTCTTGTGCTGCTTTCCCAATAGCCTACACAGATCTGGATCCAGCTCATGGGGCATGAAACACCTGATGGCTCAGAAGGTCCTGAGGGCATCAGTCTACCTTGGGGTAATTAAGCATGGCGCAACTGTCCCAGTGCAGGCAGGTATACAGAAAGAGGAGTAATAACACCTAGAATGCAGTTATTAAAAATTAAATACAGCAGAAGTAATCATCCAATCCTTTTCACATCACAGTTGCAAAAATCCACATGCACGTGATTCAAAATAATCTGCCTTATGTGGTGATGCAGATGTGGAGCATATTGTGTATCATTTTCCCTGACAAAAAATTTGCAACTAATATTGTTCCACTCTGCAAGCACAAGCCATAACTAGCTTCAACATTCTATTCATCATGGTAAATACTCCACCTCTTGCTCCGTATCACCCAAAGGAAAAAAAGCTCTGTCACCACCAGTTCACTAGTTGGCCAAAGTTGCTTTGCATGAAGAGTCGGTGGCTCAAAAGCAAGGTCCCCATCTCTGTCACCCCGACTCATATTCAGTGTTTTCTGCCATGAAGTGAAGCAATGGTCATGATACACACCTTTGGTCTCCATCTACAAAATGCGGGACTGGCTTCAACCTCTTCTTGCTCCTCAGTTGCAGGATATACTGTGTACCTTGGAAGGTATGGAATGGTTTCAGAAACACATAAAAGAGACAGACACCCAAGCCAGGTTCTTTACATACAGGAAGGATTAGGCTTATTAAAACTCTGCCTTGCAATGCATCATTCCTCCTGCTCTCAGCAGTTTACCAGAATTTCTTAGTTAACTCATGCAATGCTGGGAGTTTGCTGTCCTTTATAAAGGGGTACAAACACCAGAAGAAAGAAAAAAAAAACCCAAACCCAACATCTGAAGGGGA
>VWYK01071742.1:0-12863 GCA_013399775.1 Semnornis frantzii | reverse complement strand
CATTGCCCCTTAACCTGTCACTGCAAGCCCTTATCAGAAGTCCTTTCCCAGCTCTCCTGTAGCCCACTTCATCTTTGTGGCCTTCTCTGGGCCTTCTGAAACAGATCCAAGCCTCTCCAGACCACTCCCAAGCTCTTTGCCAGCATAATGTTCAAAGTCAGAAGGAAGATGTTAGGAATACAGAAGAGCAGCAGAATTCAGAGGCTCTAGGGGGAAGTTGTGACCATGGCAGACTTCACCTGGCTGCATTTGCAGAGCTCCCTGAGATGCTTCTTGTGCCCTCTTCACTCCATGTCCTATTTTGCTTCTTCCTTAGTTCAAAAGTCTGGAAGTCTTTGGCTGCTCAGCTCCTGATCTGTGCCTGTTGAAAAGCAGCTCTCCCTTGCTGACCTCACCTTTCCTTCTGCAGGAGCTTGCTTGTAAGCTGGCACTGGACCTTCTGACCAAGGAGTTTAGCATCCCTGCTGACAGGCTCTATGTCACTTACTTTGGTGGCAGTGAAGCTGCAGGACTGCAGCCAGACCTGGAGTGCAAGCAGATCTGGCAGGATTTGGGGTAAGGCCTCTAGCTGAGGCAGGGGCACCTTGGTAGGCACTAACCATAGGGAGGTGGTGTGTGAGGTGTGGCAGAGCAGATGTGGGGCACAGGGAGTGTCTGCAGAGGGGTAAGCTGCAAAGCCACAGGGAAGAGCTGTGTCAGATTGAAGAGGCCTGAGAATTGTCACAGGATCAGAGTGGCTCAGGTCAGAAGGAACCTCAAACCTCATCTACTGCAACCTAGGACAGAGTTTTTGGTCCATCTCCTGTGTAAAATGAAGAACATGAGAAGTGCCCTGCTGGGTCTGCCCAGTCCATGGTGCTGCTTCTTCCAGTGGCTCTTCAAGGAAACCAACTTGCAGCAGGACAGCTGAGGATTGACCTGCTGGGAGGCAGCTGTGTGGGGAAGGAGCTGGGAGTGCTGGGGGACACCAAATCCCATGTGGACAAGAAGGCCAATGGAATCCTGGGGTGCATTCAGAAGAGTGAGGCCAACAGGTCAGGGAGGTTCTCCTGCCCCTCTGCTCTGCCCTGGTGAGGCCATATCTGGAGTCCTGGGTCCAGTTCTGGACTCCGCAGTTGCACAGAGAAGGAACTGCTGGAGAGAGTCCAGGGGAGGCTGCAGAGCTGCTGTCTGGAGCAGCTCTGAAGAGCAAAGGCTGAGAGCCCTGGGGCTGAGAGCCTGCAGAAGAGCAACCCCAGAGGGCATTTCAGCAGTGCTCAGCAAGAGCTAAAGGAGCTATGGGGCGCAAGAGGCTGGGGCCAGACTCTGTTGCCCACAGGCTGAGGGAGGGGATTCTGCCCCTCTGCACCCTCTGCTGAGACCCCACCTGGAGCACAGTGCCCAGCTCTGGAGCCCTGTGCCAGGAAAGGTCTGAAGGGGCTGGAAGGTGTCTAGAGAAGGGCACGAGGGTGATCAGTGGGCTGGAACTGCTCTGCTGTGGGCCCAGGCTGAGAGAGTTGGGGCTGTGCAGTCTGTAGAGGAGAAGGCTCCAGGGAGACCTCCTTGTGGCCTTCCAGTGTCTGCAGGCGGCTACAGGAAAGCTGGGGAGGGACTTGTTAGGTTGTGGGGAGGGATAGGACTGGGATGGATGGAGCAGAACTAGAAGTGAGGAGATTGAGATTGGATGTTAGGAAGAAGTTCTTCAGCATGAGGGTGGTGAGAGACTGGCACAGGTTGCCCAGGGAGGTGGTGGAAGCCTCACCCCTGGAGGCGTTTAATGCCAGGCTGGCTGTGTGCAAGCTGCTCTAGTGTGAGGTGTCCCTGCCCATGGCAGGGGGTTGGAGCTGGATGGTGCTTGGGGTCCTTTCCAGCCATGACAATTCTGTGATTCTTGTCAGTGCTTCCTAGGGCCAGGACACAATCTGGTACCCAGGAGGTTCTACCTGAACAGGAGGAGAAACTTGTTTGGTGTGAGGGTGCTGGAGGAGGCAGCCCAGAGAACTTGTGGAAGTCTCCATATTTCTTTGGTCACTCTTCTCAGCCCATTCTTCCTTGCAGGCTGGCTGAGGACAGGATCCTTCCTGGCAGCATGAAGGATAATTTCTGGGAAATGGGAGACACAGGCCCCTGTGGCCCCTGCAGTGAGATCCACTACGACAGGATTGGGGCCAGAGATGCTTCCCACCTGGTCAATCAGGATGACCCCAACGTCCTGGAGATCTGGAATCTTGTCTTCATCCAATTCAACAGGTAGGCCAGGCCTGCTTCCCTCGTCAAGCCTTGCTGGGACTTGTTGGGAGGAGAGGCTCTGCAAGCCAGGGGCACTTAGAGGTGAGGGCAGAGGTGGCATTGCAGAACTTCTCCCCACACCACTTCATCTTTCTTCCTGTTGCTTTGCAGGGAAGCTGATGGGAGCCTGAAACCTCTCCCTAAGAAGAGCATCGACACAGGGATGGGCCTAGAGAGGTTGGTGTCTGTCCTGCAGAACAAGATGTCCAACTATGACACTGATCTCTTCCTGCCTTACTTTGAAGCCATCCAGAAGGTATGAACTGAGGGGACTGGGCCAGGTCTGTAGGCAGAGAAGGAGAGAATGGGTCGGGTTGGAAGGGACCTTCGAGATCAGCCAATTCCAACCCCCCTGCCATGGGTAGGGACAGCTCCCACTAGCCCATGGTGCTCAAGGCCTCATACAGCCTGGCCTTCAGCACAGAGCAGCATTCAGAGCAGGGAATGGCCACACAGAATGGGTTGGGTTGGGAAAGCTCTGTGAGAGCATCCAGTCCAGCAGCAACCGACCCCACCATCGGTACCAAACCCTGGCCCCAAGTGCCATGGCCACATGGTTCTGGAACACCTTCAAGTGTGGGGACTCCACCACATCCCTGGGCAGCCTGTGCCAATCCCCGACCACTCCACCAGCAAAGACATTTTTCCTCCTCTGCAACCTAAGCCTCCCCTGGCACAATTCCAGGCCATTTCTATCACCTGATCCCAAGAACCAGAGCCCAACCCCAGCTGGCTGCAGCCTCCTCTCAGGGAGCTGCAGAGAGCAATAAGGTCTCCCTCAGCCTCCTCTTCTCCACACTAACCACCCCCAGTTCCCTCAGCTGCTCCTCCCCAGCTCTCTTCTCCAGACCCTTCCCCAGCTTTGTTGCCCTTCTCTGGACCTGCTTCAGCCCCTCAGTGTCCTTCTGGGAGTGAGAGGCCCAAAGCTGACCCTAGGATGCAAGCTGTGGCCTCCCCAGTGCCCAGTCCAAGGGCACAATCACTGCCCTGCTCCTGCTGCCCACACCATTGCTGATCCAGCTCTGATCCCTCTGTGTATGGCAGGGCACCGGTGCCAGGCCGTACCAGGGCCACGTGGGTGCGCAGGACACCGATGGCATCGACATGGCCTACCGCGTGCTGGCAGACCACGCACGGACCCTGACGCTGGCACTTGCCGACGGTGGCAGGCCCGACAGCACTGGCAGGGGGTGAGGCTGCAGAGGGAACCAAGCAGACAGCACTGGCAGGGGCTGAGGCTGCAGGGGGAACTAGGCAGACGGCACCGGCAGGGGGTGAGGCCACTGGGGGCACCGGGCAGGCAGACGGCACCGGCAGGGGGCGAGGCCGCTGGGGGCACTGGGCAGGGCTCCAGGGGCCACCGCAGGTTGGGGCACAGCTTCAGTCAGAGACATGGGGTGGGTTAGGGAGGGAGTCCCTTCCCCAGGAAGCCGCTTCCCAGCAGGGCCCCTCTTACCTGGACTGGGACAGGAGGTTGTTCCTCCCTAGGGACAGGACCTTGCGCTTGCCCTTGGTGAACTTCATGAGGTTCCCTCTGTCCCGCTCTCCCCTGCTCAGGTCTCACTGGGTGGCAGCACAGTCACTGCTGCCAGCTTGGTACCCATCAGCCAACTGGCTGAGGGTCTGCTCTGTCCCCTCATTCGATGCTCCACAAGCACACAACCAGGCAAGGTGGTGGAGCTGGGGCTCAGCTCGGGCTTGGGGAGAAAATGCGGGGGGACAGCCTTGTGCTGGGGGTGGCTTGGGAATGGGCCAGTGCTGTGATGTGGCTCTGCTGTGCCCCAGGTATGTGCTGAGGCGCATCTTGCGGCGTGCTGTGCGCTACTCCCATGAGAAGCTCAATGCCCCCAAGGGCTTCTTCGCAAGTCTGGTTGATGTGGTGGTGCAGTCCCTGGTGAGTCCTTGCCCTCTCCACTGTGTCTGCTGGGGGGCTTCAGGTCTCTGTGTTTGGGGGCTTCAAGTGGGGGCCTCAGGTCTGCGTGCTTGGGGGTTTCAAGTGAGGACCTCAGGTTTGTGTGCTTGGAGGCTTCAGGTCTGCATGCTGGAGGACTGATCCTCTTTGCTCTGCAGGGAGATGCCTTTCCTGAGCTGAAGAAGGACCCTGAACTGGTGAAGGACATCATTAATGAAGAGGAAGATCAGTTCCTGAAAACCCTCAGCAGAGGACGCCGCATCCTGGATAGGAAGATCCAGAGCCTGGGGGACAGTAAAACCATCCCTGGTAAGTCTGGGACCTCTGTTCATATGCTCCCATTTGTTTGGGAGCAGGTCAGGGCTCAGCTGAGAGCTGGTGGTAAGGGGTGGAGGGGACAGAGCTGGGGCCAAAAGGGCCTTTTTTCAAAACTGGGACACCTACCTCTGCTCTGGCCTGGGCTCGCTCTGCAGGCACAAGGTGCTGATGTGGTCTCTGTGCTGCTGCTGCCTGCTCACTTTGTAGACACTGATGCTCCTCAGAGCTGTTCACTGTCCTGCTGTGGAGCAGACGCAGCTGGAGAGCAGGGGCAGGAGCAGCTTGAGGTGGAAGAGGAGTGCTGAGAGCTGTGCCCTTGCTCTGCAGGTGACACTGCCTGGCTGCTCTACGACACCTACGGCTTCCCTGCTGACCTGACTGCGCTGATTGCTGAGGAGAAGGGGCTGGTCCTGGACATGGAGGGCTTTGAGGAGGAGAGGAGGCAGGCACAGGTGGGTACAGCTGCAGGGCAGCTGGCCTCAGGGAGGGCAGGGAATGTTCCCCTCCGTCTGGTTTGCTTCTTGCTTACTTCATCTGCTCACAACCTAGGGCATGGCACCACAGCTGTGGAGCATCTCTCTGCAGCCTGGGTTTTGCCCACTTCCATTCAAGCTCGGAGAGTTAGCAGAGTGCAGGCAGCATTTCCCAATTGTCTTGGTCTGGACAGGGAAGTTTGGGACTTCCCAGTCCAAGGAGCAGTGTCGAGGCAGGAGGGTCCAACTCCTAGCCTGCAGGCTTTAGCAAGTAATGGCAGTGAGCAGCTGGCTGGGTACTTAACCTGCCCTTCTGGGCTCCACCCGCTCTGTCTGCACGCTGATGGCACTGGGACAGCAGTTCTGGAGGCAGGGCAGGTGGCAGCACTCCAGCTCTGTCCCAGCCTCCCAGGACAGAGGTGTAAGCCCAGGAGCCCTCAGGGATGTGAGTGAGGGGTGCCACTGGGCTGATATCCTTGGACGAGGCTGAGATGGGTTATCTCACACTGCTGCTTGTTGTTGGCAGCTCAAATCACAGGGCAAAGGTGCTGGAGGGGAGGACCAGCTGATGCTGGACATCTATGCCATCGAGGAGCTGCGGGTGCGGGGCCTGGCGGTGACAGACGACTCCCCAAAGTACAGCTATGCCTCGGACCCCAGTGGCACCTACGGTAGGAGAAACACCTCAGTAGCCTCCCCTGCTGCTAAACCTCTCCTGGCATGGACCTCCCTGAGATCCCCTCTGGGCTTCCCTTTCCTGTGCTGTGGAGAGGGGCGTGGGATACAAATGGAGCAGCAAACCCTGCATGGGCTGCTGCATGTCCAGGTCCCTTTTTCTGAGGGGACTCCAGCTCCCTGGGATTTTGTGTCTCCATACTCTCATGTCTCTGTTCCTCTGTTGCTCCTTTGCCACTGTCAAAGGAGTCTGCAGTCTCTGCTATGTCTGGTAGAGGCTCCCTGGCTCTGCCTCTTGCCCCTCCTGCTGAGTCTTTGATTTGGTGGAGCTTCAGGAGGCCTCAGGCGTGTAGCCATATGTGTGCTGCTGACTCCTGCTGCATGGCCATGAGCAGTGAATGAAATTCCCTCTTCCTAGCTAACTGCTGCCCCAGCTTTTGCTCCTCACTCCCTGCAACCATGGCAGATGCCATAAGCCCCTCAGGACCTGCAAAGGTGGCAGCTACCATTGGCTCCTGCCGGAGCTGGCCACTGTTGCTGTGAGTTCGGCTGCCAGGTGGTGCTCCCAGGGTTGTCCCTTTGGTGACACTGCCTGTGCTGTGTTGGCAGCCTTTGGGAGCCCAGTGGGCAGGGTGCTGGCACTGCGCAGGGAGAGGCAGTTCGTGGAGGAGGTGCACAGTGGGCAGGAGTGTGGAGTGCTGCTGGACAGGACCTGTTTCTACGCTGAGCAGGGCGGCCAGACCTATGACCAGGGCTACATGGTCAAGGATGAGGACTGCAAGGAGGATGTAAGTGGGCACGAGAGGCTTTTGCCATGATTGGGGTCTGGGAAGAGAAGGGTCCAGGCAAGCTCCAGCATTTTCCCATCCTTGACAGGTCTTGGGCATTGCAGAGCTTTAATTTTTGGGGGTGTAGCATGGCCCAGGGGTCCTCGAGTTTTGTTCCCCTTGTTCTGATGTGGTGCTGTGGTTGAGGGGGCAGGATGGTGCTTTGGAGCTGTGTGGGGAGCTGAGGTGTGGAAGCTCTCCAAGCTCTGCTGTGCCCCACAACCGTGCTCCAGCTCCGTTCACTTCCCTGCTTGGCCATGCTGGGTACTGTGCCTGGGGGGACTCTCACCCTCCTGCTGGCCCTGCCTGGGGGGGGACACTCAGCTTCCTGCTGGCCCTCAGCTGGGAGCCCTGCTGCTGTCCCTGCTGACTGGGGTGTTCCTCTCTGCAGAGGACAGAGTTCACCGTGAAGAATGTGCAGGTGCGAGGTGGATATGTGCTGCACATAGGGACCCTCTATGGCAGCCTCAGAGTGGGAGACGAGGTGCAGCTGTCCCTCGATGAGGTGAGTCAGGCCATGGGGTAGCACACACCCTCCTCTCCTTGTCCTGCACTTTCCAGTTGCCACTCTGAGGTCTGGCAGCTTGAGCTCCATTCTCCCTGCCCTGTTGTGCTCCTGCCAGTCTGGCTGATTTGTGGCTTCCCCTGCTCAGCACCTGGCAGATAAGGCCCAGTGAGGTGCCAGCCAGGCTGGCTGGGCTTTGCTGGGCACCAGCAGAAAGATGTCTGAGGGCAGGGCTGGGAGAGGGCAGAGATGTGGTGCTGAGGGCCATGGTTTAACTGCAGCCTTGGCAGGGTTAGGAGGTGTTGGACTCCAGCACCTTTCAGGGCTGTTGCAGTCAGGGATTTTGCTGCCTGCTGAGCCGCTGTGGGTTTAGTTGTCCTGGGGAGGTGTTGGCAGTGCGGTGCAGGACCCCAGCTGAGTGTGGATCCCCCCTCAGGCCCGGCGCAGGCCTGTGATGAGTAACCACACTGCCACCCACGTCCTCAACTTCGCCCTGCGTGCAGTGCTGGGCGAGGCCGACCAGAGAGGCTCCCTGGTGGCTCCCGACCGCCTGCGCTTCGACTTCACTGCCAAGGGTGCCCTCACAACCCAGCAGCTGAAGGAGGTGGAGAGCATTGCCAACCAGATGATCCAGGAGGCCAAGGTGGGTAAAACTGCCAGCTGCCAGCCTCCCTACACATGGGGAAATGGGGCCTGAGTGGGTGGTGGAGCTTGGGCCCTGCATGAGTCACAGAGCCCCAGCATGGTGGAGCTGGAAGAGACCTCTGGGGATCACCTGTTCCAACCCCCTGCTCCAGCAGGGCACCCATAGCTGCTTGCTCAGGGTCACAATGGCCAGGGTGGGTTGGAATCTGCAGAGAAGGAGACTCCATAACCTCTCTGGGCAGCCTGCTTCAGGCCTCCAGCACCCTTACACCAAAGAAGTTTCTCTTCTTACTCAGATGGAACATCCTGGGTGCCAATTTGTGCCCACTGCCCATCATTGAGACCCTTCCCCAGCTGCATTGCCCTTCTCTGGCCCTGTTCCAGCCCCTCAGTATCCTTGTGAAGGGCCCAAAACTGACCCTGAGATCCAAGGTGTGGCCTCACCAACACAAGGGCACAATCCCTGCCCTCCTCCTGCTGCCCACACCACCACTGATCTAGGCCAGGCTGCTGGTGCCCTTCTTGCCCGCCTAGGCACACCCTGTTGTCACCCAGCACCCCGAGGGCCTTCTCTGCTGGCCACTTTCCAGCCACTCTTTCCCATCCTGGAGCACTCCAGGGGCTGTTGTCACCCAGGAGCAGGAGTCTGGGAAGCAGTGTCAGGAGCTTCAGGTGTGGGGAAGGTCTCAGTGGCGCTGGGACCTCTGCAGCTCAGCAGGGCCCAGCTGAGGCAAAGCACAGAGCTGCCCTCTGGGGCTGCTGGAGGTGCCAAGGCTGCTGAGGCTGCCTCAGCCTCTTGCTTTCCTATGCCCTGCAGCCTGTGTACACCAGGGAGTGCCCCCTGGCAGCAGCCAAGGCCATCCAGGGGCTGCGAGCAGTGTTTGATGAGACCTACCCTGACCCTGTCCGTGTGGTGTCCGTTGGGGTGCCCGTGGAGGAGCTGCTGGCTGACCCTGCAGGCCCTGCTGGCACTGCCACCTCTGTTGAGTTCTGCGGGGGCACGTGAGTACTGGGGAGGCACACAGGGCTGCCTGGGGGTGCTGTAGGCATGTGCTGGGCAGGCTGGAGTGCTAATGATGATGTGCTGTCAAGTTCTCAGTCGTGGGTCAGGCTGGCTTTCAGAGGAGGCTCTGCAGGCTGCCCCTGCCCACACACAGCCCATGCCACCCTTCCTCACTGCTGCCCCTGCCCACACACAGCCCTTGCCACCCTTCCTCATTGCCCTCCCCGCACACACAGAGGCCTTGCCCCCCTTCCTTAGTGGCTTGCTTTTGGCTCTGGGTTGGTGCCTGTGCCCATGCTTTCCACAGCCCTGGCAGGCTGGGTTCCTCGGTGTGCTGGGGAGCTCCTGACACACGGTGCCCATGGGTTCCTTCCCTAGGCACCTGCAGAACTCCAGCCACGCTGGCTCCTTCGTCATCATCTCAGAGGAAGCCATTGCCAAGGGCATCCGTAGGATTGTCGCCGTCACTGGGGCCGAGGCTCGCAAGGTAGGGAGGCAGGAGAGCTCCTCCAGGGGCACCAACAGGCAGCCCTGTGCCAGCCTCCCTGCTCTTTCACTTTGCCCTGTTGGGATACGTGGTGGCACCAGGGAGAGTTGTCTGAGGGACTGGTGAAGAATGCTACTCTTGGCAGAGGCTGTGCTGGAGGCCTTTGGGTCTACTCCAGCCAGAGGAGAGGGCTGGGAAGGAGGAGGAGGAGGCTCAGGCTGCTGTGCTGGAAGGGCCTGGGGCAGGTGCCTGAGGTGGCTGTGGGGTTAGCTCAGGCTGCTTTCCAGATCCAGAGCTCCTGCAAGACTGGCAGGAGAGTGGGTAAGGCTGAATCCAGCCCTCTGCTGCATGGTGGCAGTGACTGTGACCCTCCTAGAGCAGGGTAAGGGCCTCAGTGAGAAGATGCTCTCCTCTCTTTGGAGGCTCTTCCATTGCTGCTGGCAGAGAGGAGTGCTGGGGTCTGGCTGGCCTGGCTGGGCTGCTTCCCAAGGAGTCACTGAACTCCATCCTGGGGCTGCAGTTTTCTTCTCCTGATGGTGGCCCAGAGCCCAGTCTCTGCCCACCTGAACCTGGGCTGTGCCCTGCCAGGCCCTGCGCAAGGTCGACAGCCTTAGGAAACTCGTGTCAGCCCTGGAGGCCAAGGTGAAGCTGCAGACAGCTCCCAACAAGGATGTGCAGAAGGAGATCACTGACCTGAGTGAGGTGAGGATGGCAGAAGGGAGTGGGACCTTGACTGGCAGCCCTGGGTGGGAGGATTTGGGCCCAAGTTTGACTTCCCAGGGGCCCCAGTATCAGCAGCTCCTGTCTATGGCAGCTGCACACTGGAGCAGGAGTTGCCTGTGGACTGCTGGTGGAGGTTCATGACTGCAATGCAGCATCTCCTGCCCTGGTCACCTGGAGCCTTCAACCCTCTGCATCTTCTGGTGTGTTGCAGAGCCTGGGCACTGCTGCCATCCCACAGTGGCAGAAGGATGAGCTGAGGGAGGCTGTCAGAGGCCTGAAGAAGGTGATGGACGACCTGGACCGAGCTAGCAAGGCTGACATCCAGAAGCGGGTGAGCCCTGACTGGGAGCAGAGTGGCAGAGGGCTGTGGGGGCTCCTCCTTGGCACCCCCACTTGTGTCCGGTGAGCTGTGGGGGTATCCCTCCTGCTCTGCAGCCTCTTCTGCTCCCTCCCAGGGCATGGCTCCCTCCACACTTGTGCCCTGCGGTGAAGCGTTGGCAGTGCCTTGGCAGCTGGGCTGTTCCTGCCCTAATGGTGCCCATGGGTGCAGGCTGCTTCCTCCTGGATCACATGGGATTTTCCCAGCACTGCTGCTGCCTTGCAAGCCAGGGACCTGCCTGCCACCACATTGTGTTCCTGGCTCCACAGCATGAGGCTGCTGCAGCCTGGGCTGAGCATGTATTGGGGCACCTTAGAGGCCTCAGGGAAAGCCTCCCCAGGTGGCTCTGGTGTTCATACAGAGTCTGTATTCCCTGGCATCTCCCCTTCCTGCCCTGGTTCCACACACAGTCTGTGTGCCCTGGCATCTCACCTCCCCTCTCCCCTTCCTGTCCTCAGGTGCTGGAGAAGACCAAGCAGGTCATTGAAAGCTATCCCAACCAGCCCTTTGTCATCCTGGAAATGGAGAATGGAGCCTCAGCAAAGGTGTGGGAAGCTCCGGGCTGCCCTCCACAGCCTTCCCTGTGCCCGTGGCGCAGCTGTGTGCCCTCTGCTCGCCTCAGGAGGCCCTGCTGGGTTACAGAGCTGCTCTCCTGCCACCTGACCAGTGGCTAGTGATGAGGGACAGGACCACTGGACACTGTGTCCCACTCCTGGACTAACACAAGGGTTTCCAGGGCTGGGTGGAGCCTTGTCCATTGGCTGAGCTTCCAGAAGGGGAGGTGGACAGGGAGCTTAGTATGAGTCAGGATGTGTGCCAGGTGAGACTCATCCATCAGCACGCACAGCCCTGAAACGCAGGTTACAGAACTGAGGCGCAGCTCTGCCAGGCCATGGAGGTTGTGATGCCACTGCGGATCAGCGCTGGCAGCGGTGTCCTGGGCTTGGTGTGTGGACAGGGTTGGGCCACAGAGCTGCTCCCCAGCTCCTGGGCACTGCTGTGCCAACATAGGTTGAGCTTGCATCCAACGAGATCTGGCCAGGCTGGAGAGCTGGGCAGAGGGAACCTCTTGAGGCTCAGCAGGGACAAGAGTGGAGTCCTGCAGCTGGGAAGGAGCAGCCCCAAGCAGCAACACAGCCCAGGTTTGTTCTGCTGGGAAGCAGCTCCGTGGAGAGAGGCCTTGGAGTGCTGGTGGGCAGCAAAGTGTCCTGGTGGGCAAGAGGGACAATGGCATCAGGAACAGTGTGGCCAGCAGGGCTGGGGAGGTTCTGCTGCCCCTGTGCTCTGCCCTGCTGACACCACACCTGCAATGCTGTGTCCAGCTCTGGGCTGCCCAGTTCTAGAGACAGGGACCTGATGGAGAGAGTCCAGGGGAGGCTGTGAGGATGCTGAAGGGCCTGGAACATCTCTGCTGTGGAGGAAGGCTGAGAGCCCTGGGGCTGGTTAGTGTGGAGAGGAGAAGGCTGAGAGGGGACCTGATCAGTGTCTGTAAATATCTGAGGGCTGGATGCCAGGAAGAAGGTGCCAGGCTCTTTGGGCAACAGGACAAGGACCAACAGGTATGAGCTGGGACCTAGGAAAAATTTCTTCCCCCTAAAGGGTTGCTAAGGCTTGGTCTCTACCCAGTGGTGGAGGGGTTTTGGAGCTCCATCCTTGGAGGGCTTTTGGAGCTGTGGTACTGAGGGCCATGGTTTGGTAGTGCTCTGGCAGTGCTGAGTGAAGGGTTGTACTCCATGAGCTGAAAGGTCTCTTCCAGCCTAAACCATTCAGTGATCTGAGATCCCTTGTGGGTGCTAGTTAGTGCAGTGCCAGTGGGCTCCCTGATGGCTCTGTGGGTGCTGGAGCAGGGCTGGCTGCTCTGATACTGCTGTCCACCCACAGGCTCTAAATGAGTCCCTGAAGCTCTTCAAGACCTGCTCACCTCAGACTGCTGCTATGCTCTTCGCTGTGGATCCCGAAGCTGGCAGGATCACCTGCTTGTGCCAGGTGCCCCAGGTAACACCGGGACTGTCCCTCTGAGCCCCCGGGGAGGCTCTGCATCCTCTGGGCAAGTCACAAGCTGACACCACGTGGCTAAACCTGCGAAGGCACAGTCCTGGCGCTCGGGGTGGCAGAGGGCCAGGGAAGGGAGGAAAGCGACAGGACGCGGTTGTGGGCATTGCTGGTCTTGCACTACTACAGAAGATCCACCTGGAAGAGCTTTGTCCTGCTGCTGGAACCTCTTCTCTCGGTGCTGGCAGGATTCAGGTCGAGCGCCCTCTGCCCTTTCCTGTTTCTTTTCGTCCCCAGGAGGCCGCCAACAAGGGCCTGAGGGCCAGCCAGTGGGTGCAGGAGGTGTCGGCGCTGATGGACGGCAGGGGCGGGGGGAAGGACGTCTCGGCGCAGGCCACGGGCAAGAACGTGAGCTGCCTGCAGGAGGCCCTCCGCGTGGCCACGGATTTTGCCCGCCTGCGGCTGGGAGAGCTGAAGAACTGACGCTGGAAGCGCGGGCTGGGGCCACCACCACCCCCCCCCCGGCCCGTCCCCTGCCTGCTGCCTGAGCCTCTCACCATCCCACCCCCCCAGCCCCTTTTGACCTCAGTAAAGCTGCTGCCCTGCGCTCTGCCTCGGCTCTGCCTACGGGGGGCGGTGCCGGCTCCTCCTCTTCC
>VWYK01071741.1:0-13585 GCA_013399775.1 Semnornis frantzii | reverse complement strand
TGATGCACTGTTACAAAACGTGCACTTCCCTTAAATACTCCATGCAGGTTTGGTTCAAAAATCTTGTGCTACTTGTATCTGTATTTATATGCCACTTAACTGTACAAAGACATCCTGCTTTGTTTTCATAAGTGCACATGTGAGCATGAATCACAAAATCTTGGGCCTGTTGATTCTGTTGCCATGGAAAATCCACCTTGTTGGATATCCTTAATTACTTCTGCTGCTGGGCAATCTGGGAGTCCTTTAAGCCTGTGTAGAAGGGCCTCCTCCTGGGTGAGTCCAGACTGTCAGTGGTGCTTTGTGTCTCCTCGTTCAACTGACTATTTAATGGATAAGCAGTGCAATTTCTTCACCAGTCCTTCCATGTGCTCCTTGGTGAACACCATTTGGATAGGCTTGGGTTTTTTTCTGGAGGAAGTGGAAATTTTTGTTCTGGTGCCTGTTGAACTGTTGTGTAAACTGGAGTCGTATAAGATTTTTTTCATGTTCTAGAACATGAGAGACAGTCTGAATCTTCTTATTATATACTTTCTGTTTAAAAAACACAAACAAACAAAAACCCCTCCCCAAACTCTTAGAAAACAGCTATAGATGGAGAACATACTTTTTACTGCTTTTAAAGAAAAACTTTATCACATACATCTTACCAGTCACGAGTCTAACATTATGACATCTAAGGTGCTCAGTGGTGCTTGCAACATTGCTGCATCTTCAGTTATGTTAAAAACCTGCACTTGGTGAATAACACTCAAATACAATGAAACATAAGGGTAGGCCTCAGTCTGTAAGGATTTGGCATTAAATTTTCAATTTTGATTACAAATTGCTTTGGACACTTAGAGTCATTAAGGTGCAGTCTGGACAGCTGAAGTAACCTTAAATGAGCTGCAAAACATACTGTAAATTCTTGGGCAAGGAGTAAGGGAACAATTCAGATGTCTGGCTTCCTTATCTCCCTTGATATCGTTAGTTTTCCACCAGCGATTTAAAGTTCTGGTTCAATTTATTACTACTTTTCCAGTCTATGTCCCATGTTTATGAATGAATGTGTCACAAAGATTGCCAGTTACAGATTCACTCTTACCACAACTATGGAGATGGGAGGGGGAACAGGTGGTGTTCAGAGACTTACGCATGAAAATATCAAATGTAAGCATGAAAATATCAAATGTAATCTTGCTTTTTGCCACCTGCAATAGTGAAATACCACACCATGCTTTTTGAAAGAGAATAAATGTGAAAATCTAAGTAGACATGCATGCAGTTAGTTATGATAAAAAAATATTCAAATGGGAAGGTAAATTACACAGTGGGTTTCAATACCATTTGTCTCAAATTTGTTTGGGTCAGCTATACTGTGTCTTCAGTCATCAGTTTAATAACCCATCTGAAGGTTCTGTCAAAGCCATTGTACAACTTTGCCCTTGATAGGCATATCCTCTTCTGTAGTTTAGAGATGTGTGTTGTGAAGAAGTAGGATTTGTTTATTTTAGTCATGTCGTTTACTAAAGTGGATGATTTTAGATGGGAGTAAGGACAAGAACTATTCACAGATGGCAAATTACATCCTGGGGTGGCTTAGAAGGGCTGTGGTTAGTAGGTCAAAAGAGGTTCTCCTCTCCATCTAGTCTGCCCTGGTGGGGCTGCATCTGGAATATTGTGTCCAGTTCTGGGTCACTCAGTTCAAGTACCTCAGGGAACTGTTTGAAAGAGTCCAGTGCAGAGCTACAAAGATGCTGAAGAGGGTGGAACATAGCCCTTATGAGCAAAGGCTGGGGGAGCTGGGTCTCTTTAGCTTGAAAAAGAGACAGAGGAGTGACCTCATTTGTGTTTAAAAAGATGTGAAGGGTGAGTGTTGGAAGAACAGAGCCAGGCTTTTCTCAGTGACATCCAGTGACAGGACAAGGGGCAATGAGTGCAAGCTGAAGCACAGGAGGTTCCACGTGAACAGAAGGAAAACATTTTTCAGTGTGAGGGTGACAGAGCCCTGGAGCAGGCTGTCCAGACTGGTCATGGAGTCTTGTCCTCTGGAGACATTCGAAACTTGCCTCGATGTGTTCCTGCATGACTTGCTTTAGGTGATCCTCATTGATAACCCCTGGAGGTCCCTTCCATTGTTGGGTTAGGACAAATTGTTCTACCAGAGAGATAAAAGTCCTCCAAGGACCAGAAAGTCTGAGGCGGGCAGACAGGATACTGTAAACAGTGATTCTATTTTCCTTTCCTGTGTCTCCCTATATAAGCAGATGTCGCAACCACTTCTGCCCTTCTCTCCCTTCTTTCTGCCTCTGACGCCTGCGGCTGACATCTCTGATTTGTGGGAGTGGTTCCAGCCTTGGCAAGACAATTTCCTGCTGCTCAATTTTGACCTATCCTGGGGAGAGGTGCAGAGAGGGGCATTCAGGCCCGGCCAAGGCCTGGTGTGTCCTGCCTGTGGAGGCCATTGGGGCCTAACAGGCCTGTCTGTGGGAGCGGGGGGCAGTTTGTCCTGCTCCTGGGCCTGCTGAGACTGAGGGCTGGGGGAGGTTTTGGAAGGCTTTGGCCTGGTAGACCCAGTGGGGGAACTGGGCCTTATTTCTGTATATATTTCTTTTCCCTGAATGCCTTCTGTATCGCTGTATATCTTTGCCAATGGCATTTGTATTTAATCCCCAGTTCTGCGCAAGTGCATTTGCTTTGCTCCCTTGGGGGAGTAAAACTGCCCTCTTGCCCCTGTCACCTGAGCAGTTCGTGGCTCAAACCCAGGACACCTTCCAACTCCTAACATTTTGTCACTCTGTGATTCAGGGATTCTTTTTCACTACACACATTGACTCTATGGAATGGGGTCTGTTTTTTTGACTGATCACTTCATACTGTGAGAGCTGTCTTCAGTTCTTTCTTGTCAAGTTCAGATACCTGAAATTAATTTTCTAATCCAGATTGCTGTACCTGTTACTAAGGTCATGGAAACATTTTAGTGGTGAACTTGCAGAGCTGTACAGGATAAGAGCAAATCAGGTGTGTGAAGTTATTCCGTAAGTACACTGGACTTAAGAGCTAAGTGCTGCAGTTTAGCAGGGGGCTTACTCATTTGGGTTATTTAAAGTTTCCATCCACAAACTGAAATTTTTTGTGGAATTGTTGCTGAATTTCAGTAAGTTGTTGCTGAGACCTAACTATCAGTGAAATTCATTTCCCATGACAAGCGTTACAAACTTCTGGCGTTCTCTTCCAGAGTGGTGAGGGCTGACACATTTGGAATTCACCCTGTATGCTATCTGGCTGAGTTCAGACTTGGCAGCCTTTAGAGCATGGTCCAAGATGCATGGGTTTGATGCATACTGGGATTAATTTTTTGTGTGTTTATTTCCTAACAGCTTGGTTGCTAATAGCTTTCCAACTGCAGCTGTGGCAGTAGCTTTTAATGGTTTTGCGCAATTTTGCTGGAATTGATTTGCTTGCTTTTTGTAATGAGGCCTACTGGAAACACACACAAAGTGTTCCAAAAAATGTTACCCAAATAAGCATAACCAAATGATAAGGGAAGATTTCTGATCAGTGGCATGGAGAGTTTAAAGTGATGCTACTGTGGTTCATCATTCCAGTTTTTCTGTTTCTAGAATATGATACAAAATCATCATGTAGCAAAGCAGATTATTTTGTGTTGTAGTTTAGAAACTTCTAGTTTATGCTTTTATAGCTGAAATTTCACCAGCAAGGCTATTGTGCAGCATGTCAACCCCCTGTTCTCTTTAAAAATGAAACCTGATAAAAAAGATACAAGATGACCAAAAGCTAATTGTTGGACGTGATGGGTTCCCTTAAAATCTCCTCTTGCGAACTTCGTAGCAAGCAGTAGGTCATTAGTGAAATTTCATGATGATCAGAAGCTACCCTTAGGAACCTCCAGCATTTTAATAGGACACGTGCCTGTTACCTACAAAAATGAGTATTTTTAACAATCAGGGAAAAAAAAAAAGCAAAATCAAGGAATTTACCTAATTGAAATAATAGGTTGCACAAAATCTAATGTACCCACCCAAACTTCTGTTCTTAGGGTATTTAGCAGATATTTTAACAAACAACACTCCTCCTTCTCCCCACTGGAATGATACTGGAAAAATTTCGCTAATGAAAAGGCAGCTTTTCTTTCTCCGAGTTTGACACTTTGAGAGGTAAAGATTTTTAACAGTAAATAGTGCAATTCACAGATGTGTAGAATCCTTCCACTGGGAAAACTAACAAATTTATGACAGCTTACAATTTATAATTTTTTTTGAAGGGAAACTTTGGAGTTTCCACCCCAAATTAACTCTTGTCAGTTAAACGTTTTCCATCTGTTATCATTTCTCCTATGTCTGTGGATTGGCTGTTAAGCAAATACAGAACTACTAGTTGTTCATCAGATGATCACTACAACAGATAGAAAACAGTTAAAAGAAAATATTTTCTTCAAGTCAATATTTTCACCTGAACAATTAAGAGTGGCAGACAGCTATTACCTTTTGACAGTATTTTATGGACAGAAGTTAAATAGTTACCATTTAACATAATATGGTCTGCTTTGTTGCATGCGTAAAACAAGTGATGCAAAAGGTTTCAAATTATGCATCACCAATCTAGCAAAAGGAAATAAGGAAGCAGATGATAGATTTTCATGTTTGTTCATTCTCCCTGCCCTCCACACATTAAATCCTTTGAAGGTGATCAATTGATGGAGTTCTGCAGCTGATTCAAAACTAGACACTGAGTCTTTCTTAGTAATTGCAAATTTCTTTTATATTGTGTGGTCCAAAGTGAGAAGATTTCCAATGTGTCATTCTACATCATCTACCCTGAAATTATTAACCAGGATAACTGCTATGCATTGATTTTTAGGGTATGTACTGTGAACTGTTTCCCTATAATCTGGATGGGTATTTAATTGTTCAAAAGAATTAATTTCCAATGAGATAAGACTGGAGCTAAGTGAAAAACTCACTGTAATTCCTGATATAAACTAATTCCTTTAGATAATCGGTTGCTTTTGGCATTTTAGACTCAAGGATATATGATTTATCAAGGCCTTCCAGAGTTTTTTTAGATATATTTTCATGACGCTAGATAATATTTTAACTAGATTTGGATTTTGAATACAGAATTCTAGAAGCGACAATAAATTTTCCATTTCCCAGCCACAGAAGGGCAGCAAACAAATTTATTTATGCCCTGTTAAGGCCAACTCATATTTCACCTAAGGCAATAAAACTGCAGACTTCAGCTTTTCTCTTTTGGCAGAGCAAATGAAATGGAAAATTGAATCTCTACTTTTGTAGCACTGAGAATACAACTATTTTTAATTTTTTTTTTTTAATTAAATAATTCGTAGCCTCTATCTACTTTAATTCCTCAGCTGCATAAGCAACTCTGCCTTCAAAATGGGCAAGTGGAGCACAAAACAGCAAAGAAGTATTTATGGAGCATTCTGTGTATGACACAATCTTCTGCCCGTATGCTGAAGGAGAATCCTCTTTTATAGTTAAGAGCTGCTCCACAGACAGTTCTAGCAGAGTGCTGGGAAGTTGATGGGAATGAAGAAATAAAAGAAAAACAACACCCAACTTCCAAAGAAGAGTCCCTCCCCTTTTGTAGTTTATCTACTGGAGAAAGAATTCTTTTAGATTTTTTGTCTGAGGTTTGTAAAGGTGACAGAAAGGAAAAACATTTCCTGCCTTTTTTTTTTTTTTTTTCCTCGTGTGTGTGTGTAAATGTTCTATGTATTTTATGATTGAATACCAAATACTAAGGAAAATATGGTGTGATTTTGTAAGGCGAATATTCTCCATTAGTCAGTAGCTAAAAAGTAAGAGTGAAAAGTAATTATTGCATCTAAGATAGCAAACTGAGGGGAAAAAAAGGTCTTAAGCTGAAGCTGACAGTTGGTGGCAAATGTGAAAATTTTATGACTAAATCAGTGAAGGGCTTGTTGATGCTGAGAAGGCATTGCAGTAATTTGTGGAGCTTGGATAAATCAGCCTTAGCCCATGCTCTTTCTGCCTGGCAGCTCTTAACTGTTTTTTCCCTCAATATTGCAGAATCATAAAATCATTCCAGCTGGAAGGGACCTCAAGGTCTAGTACACCCTACTGCTCACAGCTTGTCCCACACTGTATTCAGACTAAGAAAGGAGATTTTACCACATCTTTGAGCAGTTGTTCATTCTTCTGGTGAACCTCATTATGCTCACATTGGTTTTTAATTTTTTTCTTTTTAATTCTCTGACTCCTTCCCCCCCTTTAGAGCCTCACATATTTAATTTTCACTGTTATCTCTCATTCACCAGACTCACACCTCGGTGCAGACGTGAAGGAACAATTAACCTGTTAATGCAGAGTTGAGGTTATCTGGTAGTGTTCTTCATGCATGCCTTGTTCACTAAAACTGAAATTTCTAAGAAATGGTGTAGGGTATGAGGGAAGTACACTGATTAACTCGAGACTTCTTGGATCTGTTTGGAAGCACTTACTGCATTAGGTCTAAACATACTGATCTGATGGAGCAGTTTAACAGTAACTTTCGGAGCAGTTTAATAAAGCTGGGTGTATAATGCAGCTCTGTTGAAATACTGCTTCCTGTGGAAGAGGAGGGGTGTGTGGGTTCTTGTCAGTCTCTACATTTGTAATCAGATGTAAGAGCTGTACCTGTACCACAAGAATGCTAACACAAATACCATGTCATTGAAAGAACAGTCTGTCTGGAGTCATCAAGACAGAAAAGGGGTTTTGTGAATTTTTTGAATTTTGTGCTGCCGAATCTCCTGACCTTATAGTCTAGCTTTCTCAGTTAAAATATATTTGGTTAATAAAACCAGAGAAGAAAGGATATTTATTTCCCCTGATCTGAGTAATTATATTTCTGCACTTCTTTATTAATTCTAAAATTTCTCTATTGATGTTGTGAGGGACTTCAAACATTAAGTGATTACCAGAGATTTTTTTTTTTTTTTAATAGTGACAAAGATACTGTCTTGTAGAATGTAGATAGTGTATTAAAAGGGCCCCAAGTGCTAGTAAAATCATAAGATTGATCATGGACATTTAGCCTTGAATATTTTCTGAACTTAAGTATGTAGCAAAAAGCTGGGAATAAAATGCAACTTCTATTTTTTTGATCTGAATACAGAAGCGATAACAGGAAATTGTATACTGGGACTTATTGGTCTTGTTATCATAGGTTTGGCACCAGAAACCCATAAATCTAGGTATGGATATTATTGATAATTCTTTGGTTTCAAACATCCGTTTAGGATTCATGAAATCTTTGAGTCCTCAGGAGTATATCTTGCCAGACTGGATAGTGCCATTACTGGAAAACTTAGAATTCTTTTCTGAGAAGCACTGTAAGGTGATATGTCCAACTATTGCCCTGTTCTGAAAGGAAGGTTGCTTTTTATACACAACTTCTTTGCTTCACATTTTATCTGTTATACCAACAGATGGTAGAAGATAGAAATAATTTTATTCAGGCTAAACTATCACCACATATGTTTCTACAGCTAATTTTGTGGTTTAAGGCTTGCAGAAAAGTATGTTTTCATTTCCATCTTGTCTTCAGGAGACCAAACAAATAGAGTTTACTAGCGTTTCTTCATATGCTATATTACCTACATCTCTGATAATTCTTCTTATCTTTTCTCTGTAATGTCTCCATTTGGTATACAGTTTTCTTGAACTGGGCAGAGAAGCTCTAATATTGAAGTGCTTGGCCTTATCAGTGCCAAGTGCAGTGGAAGGGCATCACCTATCTCTTTCTTCAGATGACATGCAAAGGAACAATATTTTGTTCAGAGACAGTCTGCATCATGGCTTTGTCAAAGATAGCTTTATTAGCCAATGGTTAGCTCAGCTGAGATACAATTTGTGGCTAGTATGACTATGACTAAACACCAAGATCCCCAAGGAAAGTCAGAAGGTACAGTGCACACCCCATACTAACTGCCATGGTGACCATGGCCATCTGACAATTTCTTTAAACTTCTGTCAGTGCACCGTTGCAGTTGGCTCTTATGCTAGACACTAACGCATGACAAAGAGATAGCACATCATTCACTGCATGGAAGGTGATTCTGCCCCTTTGCTCAGCTCTTGTGAGACCCCAGCTGCATCCAGTTTTGGTGCCCCCAACATGAGAGGAGCATTGAACTGCTGGAGCAGGTGCAGAGGAGGCCATGCACTTGGGGACAGTCTGAGAGAGTTGGGGCCGTTGAGCCTGAAGAAAAGAAGGTCAGAGAGACCTTAGAACAGCCTTCCAGTACCTGAACAGGGTCTACAAGAAAAACAGGAGGGGACTTTTTTACAAGGGCTTGTAGTGATAGGATGAGAGGGAATGATTGAAGCTCAAGAGGAAATTTAAACTGGAGTAGGTTAGGAAGAAATTCTTTACAGAAAATGTGGTGAGACACCAAAACAGGTTGTCAGGGAGGGCATGAATGTTCCCTCCATAGAGCTGTTCAAAGCCAAGCTGGATGAAGCCTTGAGCAACCTGGTCTATTCGAAGGTATTCCTGCCCATGGCAGAGGTGTTGGAACTTGATGATCTTTAAGGTCCCTTCCAAACGAAACCATTTTATGAATCCTAATCTTCCTTTTCTCCTTGGAAAGTAGGATACTTGGATGACAATGAAACTTCACCTAATGCATTTTGTATAGGAGATCAAAGCATCTGTAAGAAGGAAACAGGTTAGAACAATCTCGCCTGGATTGTGATCAGTACAGATTTCTTCCCTTTTCAACTAGATGTGCTAAGGCAAATGTACAAGCTTGTTTGTTCCTTGGGAAAGTTAAGCAAGATTTTCCTGATTATGAAGTACCTCATCTGAGAAGAGCTTCAGAACATAACAAAAGATGGCATGTTGGATATGGGTATTCAAAAAGGCTACTGTTGTTTAGCACCAGCCTGTAGAGATGAGGTCATTTATGCTTACTGAGTACACTTACTATTGTCTGTATGTTCTGTCATGCTGACAAGAGCTTGTGAGTTTTTGATGTAAGAATGGCATTTATCAAGTTCTCAACTGCCACCATACATGCGATAATGCATGGGTGTTTCAAGAAAAGGTGCTGAATATCTTTTGTAATGTTGCACGTCTTTCCTAGTCTGAGGTGGATGGACTATATACAGTTAATAAAATCCACCTCCATCTTTTTCTTCTGTGAAACATAGTATCTGGAAGATACGCATCCTAATTTATATTCCCTGATGATGTTATGGGCTTTGATTATTAGATTCTAAAATGACTTTAAATAAGTGTTACCAGTTTGGAAGGAAGCAACCAACTGAGATCTCAGTCCACAACATACACATCTAATTGCATTTCTCTTGAGCATCTGGCCTAGAGTTATTTTTTTTTTTTTTCCTCCATGGAAGTATTTGGTTTAACATCTCCTGGAAGGGTTCGGAAGCTAGGGCTTTCCATCATGTGTTTCACTCGTGTAGTATTTCCAATCAGGGCACATGCAGGTTTTGTTTTATTTTGTTTTTAATTTACTTGAGATTCATATCACAAGAGATAACCAACCAGTTATCTCTGTAATGGAAAACCACACTTTTGACTTGGTAGGTACCAGAGAGCCCTATCTTTACACAAGACTAATCCCTTTAGTTGTTATCTTTGCTAAACAGTTAAAAGACAATGTATTCTTAACACAAAGGCTGTTAAAGTGGAGGTTGCACTACACACTTCTGTAGTCATATCTGCTAATACTCGTTCAACATTAAACCAAATGTAATGGTGACCTATACTGCTTCAGTTTAGACATGACTATGGCAGTCATTAGTTAGTTATTAGTCCTTTTCTCTGCATTCTGTCTACATCAGCCCCTCCATCCTGTAGTGATTCAACCTTCATCAACCTTGCACACATTCACAAGAACTGTTGCCTTGTTTGCAGAAAACCATATTCTCGAGGATGTAAACAAGTGCATCATTGCCCTGAGAGAGCAGAATGCGGATGACTTAGATCGTGCAGCAGGCGCAATCCGAGGCCGTGCTTCAAGAGTAGCTCATATTGTTTCGGGTGAGATGGACAATTACGAGCCAGGGGCTTATACTGAAGGTGTGATGAAGAATGTCCAGTATTTGACCAAGAACGGTAAGTCTGATTTATAAGCTATATTCTCAATTTCTTTAGCTGTATAAAGTTTATATGCCACAGTTCAAGTGAATTCTGCAGTTGTCTTACCTAACTCACCAGTTGTGCACTAGCGATTCACGACATGGTCTCTGATCTCCCTGGGCATGTTATCCAGTTATGATAACACCATGCACTTCAATGTGTTTTTAAGTTATGGAAGACTTTTATTTGAGCTCTTAAAGACAGTAGCAATGTTTTGGAGACTTGTAAATGATGGGGCAGCAGCTTTCCACTTGGGCACACTGGCCTCATCACATCTGTTTTAAGCAGATGAAAAGACAAACTCAGAGAAGCAGGTTCATGATTTGTGTATGCTACAACTTTAAGGGCTGTTGAGCAGTGGTTAAATACTCCTGAATAGTTTCAATTTGCAAAGCAATTTCCTTACTTCAGAAAATGGTTAATAGTGTCCATTTACCTTTTTCTAATATTTAAAAAAGAATCCTGTATTGGTATGTCTATGTACTGACTGCAGGTATGCAACTGTGCTGTTCTATATATATTTTCTATTGTTTATAGCAACTATTTACGTAGCTGGATTTTCTGACCTTTCATAGTCTACAGTTAATAAAAACAATTTTCTGTGGAGCTCTCAGGACTTCCATGTACTCAGTGGTTGCAAATATAATAGGCAGTGGAAAAAATTGCTATTAAGAAACTTTCTGTCAAGTCTGAAAAATTCTCTAATACACAATCCAACTTCATGAACTCAGAAGTATAAATCCTAGCTATCAGTCTAAACAAATTTCTACTATCTTACATTTGACTGATATTTATTTTACTGAGAGAAAAGACAAGAATTTTGTTTCAGTTTTCTTAATCAGTTTGAATATGGCCATAACAGAACTGTCTTTATGTGAATATGAGTGAACTGACATGGCGACGAAGTGGCAGAACAGTGAAGAGTTTAAATAACTTGCCTGTTTTTATCTTCTTTTCTGACATTTTGATGAGAACATCTGAGAACTTTTGATGCTTTTTCTCTTTCTTTTTTTTTTTTCCTGTAACTTCTGCAAGTACTACAACAAATACCAAGGGAAGCAGCACTCACAGGAAAACATAGTTTGATTCCCATGTAAAAGCTGAGCCCTTCTTTTTTTTTTTAAAGTGGTGGTGTTTAAACACATTAGGAGTTGACATTGATGTCTGTTCCGTTGCCTCACTTTGACAGTAATATATAATGTACCTAAATCTGTCTATCTAGAAAAGACAGAAAGACATAAAACTGGTTTTGGTTGGAACATTTGCCAGTATCAAGGGACATGAAGCATGGTGTCATCTCAAATGTTTTTGCAGTACTTCAAGCCTAAGAATCCACTATCTTTCCATAATTCAACAAGAGTGGAAAAAACAAATATACTCTTTTCATTTCTGTCTGTATTTATGTGATCTGCAATGAACAGATATCAAATCATGCAAATATTTTTGGCTGCTTCATTGTTCTGTTTCTCAAACAGAGAACTGTTTTTATGCTGCCATTTGCTCCTAAGTTAGCTTATACAAGTAATCTCTGGCAATGCAGTGCATCCCTTATGCCCAGTGAAAGGGTAATGTGCTACTGAGGAGAAGTTGTAGCAAACAGATCATAGACTTAGTGAAAATAGAATTACAGAATAAGAGTGTACACAGAAATTGCAGAGAAATAAACAAAAAAGGCAGAGAGAATGGGAGTCAGAAATGAGAAGAATACAAATTGGAGGTAATGGGATAGAGAAATCATGCATAAAGAGAAAAAGATATATTTGCTGTTTGTTAAAAGAAAGACTGAGGCTAAATTGTAGCATGTATGTTGAGGTAGTTAATAAAGAAGAGAGGTTAAATTCTCTGCATTATGGTGTATTCAAGAGAAGAGCATAAGATGGGCAATTCAGCCTCTTCAGCTGAGAGACATCAGACATATCTGAGATGGTAAAGTGAGCTATTCAACAATAATATCATAATACTGCTGTACAATGAGTATTGTAAACTGGTGCTTAATTTCCTAGCTCAGTTTTTGTAGCCCTGTTTAGATACAATGTCCTGACAGCCAAGGGGATTTCTACAGCACCATGTGATGAATTGTCACTTCCCCATTTTACCCCTTCCCTTTGCTCCAACAAGAGGATAAACCTTCAGCAAATTGATAATGAGGCTTTGTAAGGGCCCAAGAACTGAAATTGGGGTTACAACCTTAATTCACACTCTACGCACTGTGACATTGTGTTATTTGATCATGCACAGTTCTGTGTATTTGATCATGCACAGTGACATGGTTTGTGTCACTGGATGGACCTACTTTAGACATATGCTAGAGTCACGTAATAGAGGAAGCTGCTGTCCATAGAATCAGTTTGAAAATCAATAAAACAGAATACTGCAGAAAGTGAGTATGTGATCTGATAGAATAGTTACAACTGAAATTGATAATACTAAAGGTGTTTTCCAAGCTATAAGATTATGTGCTGTCAGTACAGAGCTTTTAATGAGGCTCCTGCTAATCATGGAGTGCAGGAGTACTTCCCAGCTCCTGGTCTGAGTGAGCACCATTCTGACTGTGTCTTAATTGAACATCGCAATGAGGTGGGAACAGAGAATGTCCCGTCTTGGTCTTGGGTTTCTGTGAGAAGGCATGTAGGTACATGGGTAGGAAAGAAAGCTGCAAAGCACTGCAGTTAAATCCCTACTCTAGATGATTAGAGGGCAGCATTGAGAATCATGGCCTGGAAATGTGTGCTTCAGTCTGTGTAAAACTTTTACGGACCACTCAAGAAAAGTATTTCCAATTATGTAGTCAGTGCAGGCGAGTGTTCGAAACAGCATTTCCTGTCTTTATTTTACAAGTGCAAGGGCAGTAGAGCTTCAGACTGTATTCTGGTGTGGTTAAGACTGAAAATGTGACTACCGGTACCTGTGACATTTGTACTGTCTGGCACTGTTGATTAAATCAAAATACGCAGATCCTTTGCACTCTGGTAGGGTTTATGTGCTGTAGCATGAAAGCAAATTGAAACTTTTCGAAATACTGTCTATAAAAAACAAGGGAATTTGTACTTCAGAACTGGAAGGAAACTATGTACTGTATTTTTTGATGTTGAAGTCCATTCTTATTTTACTGCCTGCCAAAATCTGCAGCAGTGAAATTTAAGTAAACAATTTATATTATGGCATATTTCTGTTGATACAGTAAAAAGCCTGTAGTTATGGTAAATTTTGTCTGCTGCATTGTTTTCATGTCTAAGGATAATAATATATATTTGTATGAACACACATATATAAATCCTCTATTTACATCTAATGATCTTGTAAAAAAAGCAAGGAAAAGTCTGGAGATAAAGTTGGCAAGAGTTTTAACTGTTTTAAGGAACTAGTGGAAGTGTCTTTCTCTGAATCACTGGAGTTTTGAGTCGTCGATTTTATTCCAGTAGTGCTACTGAATCACAGAATTAACCAG
>VWYK01071738.1:0-11334 GCA_013399775.1 Semnornis frantzii | reverse complement strand
TAGCAACAGCTCCCAGATGAAGTTCTACAGGAATTTCACAATATGGTTCATGTTTAGTGAATATCAATTGCAAAATAGTAATAATTCTGTTCTAATAATATTCCAGCCAACATGCAAAGTTTTTTTAGGTCTTATATAATAGTGTCATGTGGCAGATTTTTATAGAGATAGAAGAAGGGGCATTACTCAGCAAATGCCATGAGTGACTCTGAAACACAACAGCTACAAAGAACAGATGGGGATTTTTCTTTAACCTTCTTCTTACAAGAAAACCTACTGTCCTGGCTGAAACTCTAAAATAAAACAAAACGAAATATCCCAAGACAAGTAGCATTCGTGTAAAATTTTAGCTCAAATACATAAATAATTTCAGAGTGATTAGGCATGGAGAACACATTAAAATGTAATGGTGTTATGAAGTTTCAAGGAATTTCCTCAATGGACTAGCCTGGCACTTAGGAGTCCATGTTTCATGACTTCACATAAAACTACAATGTACCCGAAATCTGGATAACAATAATTGGAAAACCCAGTAACTAAAGTAAAGGCACCTGATATGACCATAAATAAAGGAATAAAAGGAAGAAAGAAATCAATATTTTGTATTTTAAAGGTAAAATAGCCCACACACACAATGGTAAGTAGAGAACCAGACATACCATAATTCTCTGAAAGAAACCCAGAATAACCTTTCCAAGTGAACAGCACATTTTCCCCAGTCTCTGCTCATCAGTCAAGTACTGCATATACCCCTGTCACCCTGCTGGCCATCCCTTGGACTGATTTCAGTATGCACCTGTGTGTCTTGTACTGGAGAACCTGAGACTGGGCACAGTATTACAGATGTAGTTGTGTAAGTGCTGAATGGAGAGAAAATCATTTTCCTCTACTTGCTTGGGACACTGCTGACAGTGCAGTCCAGTGCACAACTGAACTTTGCTACCCAATGAACTACATTGAATTTGTTATCGTGACCCCAAGATCTTTTTTCTGTAAAACTGCCTTGTATTCTTTCAATCCCAGCCTCTACAGCTGCATTGTGCTGTTTCATCTCAGACGTCAAACTTTGCATTTTTCTGTGTTAAACTCCAAGAATTTCCTGTCAGACCACGTCTCTTTCTCTAGCCTGTCCAAGGCTCTGAATAGCAACCTCCTCTCTGACACATCTATTGCTCCTTCTCGGCTTGCTGAGCCTATGTTCCATCTTCTTACTCAGATCACAAGACATCAAATAGTATTTTCCCTGACATTAATCCTTGAGGGATACTGCTATTAACCAGCCATGAGTTGGGCTTCTTCCTCACAGTTACAGCCATTTAAGCCAGAGCCTGAGACCCAAATTCTATCTGTTCCTGACATACAAGGCAATGAAGAAAAGAGGCAAGAATATGAGTGATTAGAAGTTAGAACTTGGGCTGAGATTAGCTAATGAAACAATGCCTTATGACCAAAGAACATGATGAAAAAGAAATGTTAATTTAATAAAGAAATTTAAAGAACTGCAGTACTTCATTGCATTCATCAGTTTTCAGACTGGCCATTACTGTTGTGTTTGTATCATTCACCAGCAATCCTCTTGCCAAGAAGTAGGAAATTCATTAGTTCTATCAGTGTTTCCCTTGGACTTGGCTTTTGACAGACATCTTCCTTCATTTTTATGAATCACAACCCTCAGTAATATCCAGTTTCTTAATCTCTTGTTAAAGAGTATCTTGTATCTCATGCCCATTGGACATAATACTGTGATTAGTTATTTGAAAAGCCAGTTTATGAACCAATTTGCTACACAGTTCACAGCTTTGATAACAGGGAAGACTTAATTGATCCAAAGCAGAACAAAACATCTCAGCCTTTGATTGCCTTTCCTGCTGGTTCATGCTGGGTAAACCAGTGGGAGTCCTGGACATCCTAATGTATGGACAGCCCACATGATAATTGTTACATGCATGATGCCTTAGCTCTGGAACTAGCTCGTACCACTGTTCTTGCACACAGCAAGTATACAGTTGCTATCATACAGATGACTTACCATCAGAGCAGAGACTGATCACTTTGAATCCAGTTCTTTGTGGTTTGTTCTGCAGGTAAATTAAATACTTAGTAGGTGTTGCATATTGTACCAGGTTAGGGTGGACCCCTCCCCTGGTAGGATAAACTCACCACAACACGTATTGGGTTTTTTTGTGAAGTCAGGGGGAAAAAAAAATATATTTCTTATAGTTTAAACTAAACATAACAGTATAGGGAAAAAAATTACAACTACTACAAGAATTTAATAACCTGAGGGAAGACAGGGAAGGGGTCAAGCGGCAGCGAAAGCAGCAAAAGCAGCAGCAGCCAAAACAGCAGGAGGGGAAGATAGCAGCAGGCGCAGGCGAAGCAGCGGAAGCAGCAAGGGGAAGGTCCAAGCTGTGCTTCCAGACATAAAGCTTTTGATGCTCCAATGAGATTATATTAACTTATCCATCGTTGCCATTCTGTGGCCTATCCCCAGAATGTTTGCCTTAGAGTTTCCACCTCTAAGTTTTTCTCTGTTTTGAATTTTTTTTGTATGTCTGAGGTAGGAATCTAACTCAAACGGCCACACATATGCAAGGAGTTGTCGTAGTAAGAGACATTCTACCTGATAATAAAGAGAATTACTGACTACACTGTAGGGCACATATCTTGCTTTCGTCTCTTATTTTTCTTAGGTCGATTAATTATGTTCAACAGAGATGTCATAAAAATCAGGTGTTGAACAAAAGCTATTATTAATTCATTTAAGATTGTAGAAAATATTACACCTATCTCTGGCAAAATGTTCTCAGCCATTTTTTAATCTATGTGTTGATTTAGTCTTTTCAGGGTGATGGAAAGGCCGTGTACTTCTCTGTCAGTATATGCAGGTTAGACTGAAATATCAAATGATTTCTGAGATCACAAAGCTAACCAAGAATCTCAAAACTCTGAGCTGATATCCTTGTTCCAGTGTGGATTCATACTGAGATCTTGGAAAGACAAGGGTTTTTTGAAGATGAATAAACTTGCTTTACAGTGAAGTTAGGAATTGGTGATACAGTAAGAAGCTCTTCTATCAGTCAATCCAACTATGTACATCTTGTATCCATGAAAAGGGATAATGATGAAACTGGTGATACTCATATTAATAGCCTCTAAAGATTCAGAATACATTTTGAGGAAAATAATGTTTCAAATCATGAATATAAATAATAAATGAAAGTTTGCAATTGTACTTTCCCATTGGAGAATTGTGCCAGACTAAACCAAAACTTTTCTTTGACAAATGAAATTTTATTTAAGGACTTTTCTGTAGGACTTTGGTAAAGTCTTTGGTATTGTACCTTTGGGGAATTTACCAGTTAAAGACAGGGATTAGCACCAAAATTGTGTGGGAGATAGTAGAAGGGCCTCACAGCACCAATTCCCTCAGATCCTCAGATGACTTCCTTCTATTACCATGAATTTGTCTGATTTGCTTAAATGTCCCTAACTCATTCTTTCCCTTCTCTGGACAACGTCTCCCTCCTGTACCCTCTCCTAATAGGCTTAACAGCATGTGTGGGCTGAATGTAGACTTAAAAATATTTTTTTTTCTGTAATAATCTCATGATTTCTCTTGAAACATGAGGAAACATTTTAAGGATAGAATTATTCTATGGAGAAATCAGAGATCATGTACTACATCGAATAGAAAAATCACCTACAACTTTCAGTTTATGCACTGTAAGTCAGCAGGTAGGCTGTTCATTCTTTTAATCTGCTAGTACAGCATAAAAGAATAAGCATAAACAGTAATTTCTTCTCTGTGTATTATATTTATATGCATTTCTATGCACTTATTCATTGTAATTGCCAATAATTTTAAAACATTAAATAATCTCTGCATATCTACATGATAAAATACTGCAATCTTCCTTCTGTCAGAATCTGTTAATTGTGCTTTGTCTTGCTACCTACAACCTCTATTTGAGATATGGATTCTTAAACCTGTTAATTGTGCTTTGTCTTGCTACCTACAACCTCTATTTGAGATACGGATTCTTAAACAAAATGCATTTTCTTTCTAGCTGCATCTTGCAACATAAAAACAGAAAGATGCTCTTCTGATAATGTGATTTCATTCTTCTTTTAGATTTGATACTAACTTTATGGAGTGAAAATTAATTTAATAGTTGGGAAATTGCAACAACATTCTGCCACCCACTGACTCAAGTACAAAAATGCTGGTAGACAGATACTGAGGTCATGTCTTGAGTTATTGCAAGCAGTATTTCCAGGAAAGCCATTTTGCTGGCTTTAAAGATCATCTAGTCCTGCTCCTAACCCAGCACATGCATGGGTGACATGCAGTCTGTGTGAGAACACTGTTATTTTATTTTTCCACCATTACCTTAGTAGAAACAAAAATTATTTCTCATCAGTTTATCTACCAGAAGATATTTTGGAGGCTGCTTCTAAGCTTAGTATTAAACCAGGTCTGTGTGCTTCTGTTTGCACAGGTCTGAAAATAATCACTTAATTTCTCCAGTTATTTATCTCCGTTATCAAACTGTGCTGCTTAGTAGTCTGTAGTTTCAAATGGAGATTTTAAGACATTTTTAGGACATTTAAAGTTTCTCAGTCTCTCTTTATGTGGATAGCAAACTTTTTTTTCCTGTTGAGTTGTGTTAGATCCCTCTTTATGGTGCATATTAAGTAACCCTGTAGCTTGCCTACATTGTTAATCAAGAAGGACAATAATCTTAGTCATATTACATTGAGCATCAAAGTTCTACCCAGTACAAATCCATTTTAAGGAGGAGCTGAACAGTTAATTGATTTTGTGAAGATTTGATGAATATAATAAAAAAAAAAAAGAGCAACAAAAATGGTTTTACTGAAAACAGGAACTAAAGCTATAATCAAAGAAGGACTCAACTATAAAGTGGAGGAACATGAAACCCAGAAATAGCTAATCCAGGCAGAGCAAGATTTCCATAAGTCAGAACAGAACATTCTCAGAAATTTTAACATCAGCTCTTCCCTTCCTGTAAAATAATTTAAGCACACTGAACATAAAATATCCAAATTTACTCAGGCAGAAAATGAGAGAGGAGAGTGAAACATTTGGCATGCATAAAACAGATTTACTGTTGTCAAAAGATAAAAACATTTTTTAAAACCCCATGAAAATCTTGATGGGCTGACTGTAAAGGTCAGTCATAAATGTCAATATAGGCAAAAAGCCATCTGAGGATAACTTTTGTCAACAAAGTTTATAAGCTAAGAAATACACACTCATCGATTAAGAAACTTTTTTTTTCCAATAGAAAACATTTTAAATTTGAAAAAAATTAGTAAAGAGTTGTAATGGGATGGGGTAATTAATTAATGCAAGACGATATATAGAAATATTAACAGTTTATTAATATTAAATATTCAGAACTCACACCACCCCAATCACCATTTAATAATATTAAATTTGAAACATTATGGAAACTATGCACAGGCTATTAACAGGATCTGGAGATAACTATTAAATATAAACAATTAAACTCGATATGAAGGGGAAAAGAAGGCTTTGCGGTCAGTATACCGCTTGCTCACTAGATGGACACAAGGAGCTACTTTCTGCTTAGGGCAGAAGGCAATTAATAATTACNTCTCTGGATGATTTGTGTTCTCTCCAGGGCTTCCGTCTGGGCAGAAGGCTTCCAGGTACAGGCAGATCTCTTGCGGTGTCACACGGCTGTGCAGGCCAAATGCGTGGAGGTATAAGAGGCAGCAGGCACAGACACACCTTGGAATGGCAAAGGGCAAAGGCCTCTGTGCTCCCTGCTCATCTCCCTTTTATCCAATACGGCCCGAGACCAATGGGCCTTTGGACACAGGATAGCCAATGAAATGGCAGTTAGCCAAGATTTGCCCATACTAGGTGAAGCCATAGGCTTGCTTTACTCTTTTTTGGGCAGAACACAGCCTTGCACAAGGCAACCCTGTGCACCTTGTTTACTGCAGGGTCTGGGCAGGCCACGCACCCTAGACTTAGTGGCTCCAGGCCCTTTGTCCCTTTTCCCATGGTTGCTCTCCCCAAAACAGCAGGAGGGAGAGCAGAAAAACATGCTTGGGGAAGCCAGGAAAGGTATAAGCCCAATTTGGCCTACCTAGGCCTACCACGACAAGAGTATGAATTCTGCTCCACAAATACAATGACTTTGGTTTTTAGGTATACTGTGTAAAACTTCCTGTGGGAAATTCCTACTATGAAAATCCATTACACAGACTTACAAAACATGGTTTTATTTGGTTTGCTTCACAGCAAATCATCAAACTCTTCCTGCTACAACCATCATGTCACCTGGGAGTTACTACAATCCCCATTCTTACTTGCTGACGTGCTTGTCAGAGGCAAAAAGTGTTCCACCTAGCTTCCTGCTAAGCTAATTTGTTTGATGAATCCTACTGGCATCACGTTGCGTGCCTGGTGAGATGTGTCACCAGACCTGTAACACCTATGAATTGTGCAGTTACACTGAATCAGTTTGAAATGAAGACCTCCATGTCGGCTTCAAAAAGCTAATTATCTACAATTGTTATTGGTAGTTTTTTACATTTCCATGACAAACCTGTTTGGGTTTTAAACAGAAAACTCCAAGAGAAACTTTTGATATTTCCAATTAACTAATTTTCACAGTTTGTGGTCCTTGACAAATCACAAAATTTGGTTCTGCAGGTTTACATGTGTTGTGAAGGACACATAATCTATATTATAATCCACTGGATAGAAAATCTAATTCAAAACAACGTGAAGAAAAATACAATTTTGCAAGTAAGAAGTATCAATAATTGAGGGATTTACTTGGTAATGAAATAGTTTACATATTCAAAATAGTAATCAGTTACTTCATAACATAGAATCTGTTGAGATAAAGTTAGTGCTGGGCTTTAGTGGTCAGTCTTAGACTTCTATAGTAAATTACCAACTCTTTAACAGGTTTATCTACAGTATGCTCTAAGACAGTGTCCACATTTCTGTAACACTTGAGGTACCAGGAGTATCTGTGAAAAGCTGCAGAAGCTGCAGAAACAAGCGAGGTAGGCTACACATGAGAGAATCCACAACAGTTGCAAAGGGCCTTCAGATCACACCAAGCAGGGACAGGAGTAAAATGCAGGTGTCCTAAGACTCATTTTATCTCTTGAGTGATACTGCTGGGTAATAATGTGTCAGTACGGAGCAGTATATGGTACGGATTAGTTTGGAACTCTTCATTTCATCTCAAATTCTGGTGCTCACTACTGCTTGCAGGCAAAATATCCTCTAGAGATCAAGTCGGCTCAGAATGTCAGCTTCATCACCACACAAGAGAACAGGTCCTTTTTCTGTCTCAGCTCCTCTACTTCAAAATAGTCCACATAAAGCTATTTCTTTTCCCACTAGTTCAATTATTACTTTAATCTGTAGTTAATAAGATTTTAAGCAATCTTTGTTTTGGAGTCATAGGGTATGACAAGCCTTTAAGGAGAAAGCTCATTTCCAGAAGTTAAAGTTATTTAATTGTCCCAAGCAAAACTTAAGCAAAAGTAAGGATTGCTTCATCACAGTGGGAAAAGAAACCCTAAAGAGAGTAGTTTCTGGTTTCCTTTCTCCTCTACACAAGTCTGAACAGGATTCAACCAGCACAGTATTTTGAGTCTTTCTGCAAGTAAGCCACTCCAAGCATTTTCTCAAAGCAATTTCTGAGGTTCACTGTTCTATATGCAAAAAATATAAATACAGTAGGAAAATTCTATTTTAACAAGGAAACGGCTAAAAACTGAGCACAATAACCTTGAAAACATTGTCAAGTTTATGGAAAAACTGTACAGATATTGAAATACTGATCAGCATCCCTGGAGGTGTTCAAAGAATGAGTAGATGTAGCACTTTGGGACATGGCTACGAAGATGCTCAAAGGGCTGCAGCAACTCTGCTATAAGGACAGGCTATGAGAGTTGAGGNCTTGAGTGACCTGTACTAGTGGGAGATGTCCCTGCCTATGGCAGGGGGTTGGAACTAGATGATCCTTGAGGTCCTTTCCATCCTTACCGTTCTATGATTCTGTGATTCTATGGTCTTGTGGTCATGAAGGTGTTGGATAGAAGGTTGGACTTGACCATCTCGGAGTTTTCCAACCTTAATGATTCTGTGATTCTAGTGTAGAAACCACTTTGAGAGCTTCACTGAACCTTTGGCCTTAAGACAGTGGCTGTGAAACCAGAGGAAAACACTCCTTTGTGAAACTGGCACCTTGTTTAACAGCAGTGCGATTGGGAAGCATAGTCTGAAGTTCAGTAAAGTAGTAGATGATGTATCCTTGTTGCCCACAGATAACATGAGATTGTATTCCCTAAAACACTTGTTTTATCAACAATTTTCTTAGGCCAGGATGAGTGAAGTTTGGTAACAATCTGTTTCAAACAAAATCAAAATATCACAGAAAGAAAACAACAGTCCCAGTCAAAGGGATCTGACACAAAAGACCAAGGGGACTACAGGTACAGATACCAATGAGGGATTTTAGTCCAATTAAGGGCTTAATACATGCAGCTCTAAAGGCATCTAAACTCACATGGTTTTGTACATGGTTTCAAAGGCAGAAGCCTCAGCCTCTGATTTGCAGTAACTCAAATTTACAGTTTGAGGTGATTACATCTTTTTCCACTCTGGTTTACTTTATAGCACTTAATGACACATTTAAGGAAAACTGAGATTTTTGAACATGAGGCCTAATCAGTATTCTGTGAAGCCATCATTTTCTAACAGCCTACACACTATTTTCACTAGACAGATGTAAAGCAATAATTCTCTTTATTATCTGCTAATACAGGCTGGATTTCAACCTGAGACTGGTAGTAGCTAATCCTGGAAGAAGCACTCCATGACTCGGTTTCTGGGATTCTGTGGTTATTTATCTTTTGCTTTTGAGATAACTACAGGAGAGGAGGCTGTTCTGCTTTCCTCTTTTTTTTTTCTTTCTGAAAGCAAGTGGAAGAAAATAATTTGATTACTTACTACATATGCAGGAAGTTTTGACCTTTACAGATTAGACCTAAAATTTCTATAACACTTCAAGGATTTTTTTAAGTAAAAAAAAAATCAAACAAACAAACTTTATCTTTTTACTGTTGCTAAAGCATTAATATTTTGGGAGGACTGCTACAGCCTTCATGCAAATTCAACAGCACTTGCTTCAGCAAGTGTTCTTGGTGGTGCTACCCATGTGGGTGAACAGTATGCACTGTTACAATATGCACAAAATTATATGCGTTGTGAAAGAATCTTTTTAGACTTCTTCATATCATACTTTTTGGTTATGCAGAAGGAAGCCTCAAATGAAAGAGGAAGCGTGGAGAGGAAATTAAACAATGATTTTGAGATCTGAAGCTGTGAACATATCTTAAACACAGAATGAGTCATCTACACGTGTGTTTGATTTATTTATTAATTGAATATCAAGCCAAAATAGGCAGCACTTTATGGCACACCTTAACATAACATATTTGACTATGATTATAGACGGGTCGAACTAGATGACCTCTAGAGGTAGTCCTATGATTCTACTGATACAGTTGACTGTTAGTCTACTTTTTAGTTTATAGAAATACAGTTACCATAGAGATGTTATTTAGAATGAGATTCACTGTGAGAGATTCACAAATACTTTTAATTTTCCAGCATATTTGAGGTCACATTAATATTTCATCAATGAACAGTCTGCACAGTACAGAATTACAACTTAAGTGGTCATCAGTGATGAGGTGATAATATTTTCTTCACAATCTGTAAGAGGGTTGTTTCAAAGATGACATCAAATGCTAAAGACAAGGACTATTTTAGTCAGAAACGAAAATGTTTTCTTGTTTCTATTTTCTTCATCCCTTGTAGGAAGAAAAAAGGTTTTGTATCAGTAGAAGTGCATAATTGTTATTCAAGAGTATGATTGGTAATATGGGCTTCCTACACACAGTTCAGGCAAAGAACTGCAGTTCAGATTCAGAGCATTTAATTAACACTCAGTGATAGTGGGGTACAGTTGTGATGCCCTATGCATAGCCTAACAATCTTACATATGTTTTGAATAATGAATCTATAATGACAATATGCAAATTTTGACTTTTTAATAACCACTAAGATAATACATAACCTATTTTGGAGCACTTTTGTGTACCAATTTCTAATAATGAAAAATTGCACTTTGTTTCCATCTGTGGTCTTATCAGGACATAAAGTAAAAGGCTAGTAGTACAACAGTCCACTGCAGTTCACAGACCTTATAGCTGAGATTCTTATGCATGACTGCCTGGAAATGAACCATAAATAACCATGGCTTGGTGAGCTAAAAACACCACTATGCAATATCAAGCAAAATCTATACATGTGAATCTCTTGTCTCATCTTTCATCACTAGTTTAGACAAAGAGCTGGACATGCAAAGGAGAGAAAGATAACTAATTCTTATGCCTGTTGAAGTAATTTTATATTTGGTAATTTACTACTGGTCAAGAGAGGATTTTGAGATAAACTCAAAATCTGATGGAAGATAAGGACAGAGCCCAGGCAACTCAAATATTACAAAAGCAATAATAAATTATAATGTTAGATACATTTAGTGTTTTGTGTTGAAGTTTTTATTTTATGGATTTACTATCCTAGGGTTGTAGCTGGTCCTAACCAAAATAGTTTGAGAGGCTATAATAAATTATTTGTGTGCAATTCAGCTGAGCATTTCTGATTATATGAATGTGTAGCACTGTGTAATGTTCTGAATATTTATTGCACATCTATTTTATGTTGAGCATATTGTTCTACCCTCCAGGATATTTTGTAGAAGACATTCCATTTGAAGTGTTATTTCCTGAAGGAATAAGCACAAGTATAGCTCTTCTCTATCTCTTCAACACTTCTCTGCTACATGCTACATAGTTCAAGATTCTAACCTCTTGTTCAATTAAAATCAAACTGATACCAGACATAAATGTAGTAACTAGAGCAAATGATGGTCTGTCTACTGACTTGTTTATGCTTAAAATGTTTCCTTTGGCTCACAGTCGCTATCGTACAGCCTTTACACTGCAGGTAGAGAATAGGATTGTGTATTGATCAAATCTGAATCTGGAGTCAATAAACTTCTAGGTCACGTTTACCTCAGAGAGAGTGCAAAACAGTGCTGTTTATGTTCATTTACCTTACCACATACAAATAATTGTCCACTCTGAGGAAATATTTAAACTTCAATCTCTTGGGCAAACTGCAGTCAGTTATCGGTCCATCAATGAATCTTCAGACCTGTAGTGACAGGACCAGGGGCA